>NMUG010007217.1:0-12182 GCA_002855965.1 Monotropa hypopitys
AAAAGCAAAACCCACACATAGAGAGCGAGAGAGAGAGAGCTCACCAAAGAAAACCCGGCCAAAATCAAGAAACCCAGTCCAATCGAAAAACCCTCAAAATTGGAAAACCCAGCCAAAAACCAACCAAAATTATAGAAACTATGTTCGAAACCATTTCAACACAGCTAAGGCTCAAAGAAAATCGAAACACCAAGGCTCAGAGAAAACTTCATCACAGCCAAAACAAAATGAAAACCTTATCACAGCCAATGGTAACGAAACAATCATCAAACATAGATCGCACACACACACACGATACAGATCCACGCGCGCACATAAATCCAGCTATATCCCACACACACAGAGAAAACCTCATCCAATCGAAACCTACATGCACGCATACACAGTGACAGAGAGATATAGGGAGGAAGAGAGAACACATGCACTCCATGTTCGAAACCAAAAATTGCATAAACCATGTCCGAAACCCAAAATCGAATGGAACAACCAACAAAACACAAATCGCACAAACAGATCCCCTCAATTGAGTGTTCACAAAACACATTTTATCCTTGTTTTGTTTCGGTCAACACAATGGAAACCACAACTTGTCGACCGAAGCACTTCGCATCGATTCATGTTGTTGGGCCAAGAAACCCAAATGTTTCGTATGTTTGACTAAAATGAATGTGATTTTTATCCTTGGGCACATTACTGTCCTTTCATCCTTTACTTTTGCTCTCTCGACTCGACTACAATTCACACATTGAGACTCTTAGAAGTTTTGTTCTACATTTTAGCAGACCTTTAGTTAATTGTGCATACACAAAATCCACCACAATTAATGCTACTGTTTCCTAATTAGTTTTCCAGCAGTTTGAAGGGTCCATCCCTTCAAACTTTTTAGGCTGATTCTGAGAATGATTGCATACCAGTGTTCAGAAATTGAAAAAGGTAATGCAAGACTCAGATATGGTTCTTGTAAGCCATTTAGTCAACCCTTCTATAAAATGCTTGCCTAAGTTAATTTTATTGCCCAAACGACAAAACAAAGGAGATACAGGGGCATACCCTGGTTACAATCCTAAACAGGTCATCAAAGTATATAAAAAAAACAGAAGGAAAAAAATTACAACACCCTACAATCTTCTAGCTTTTTGTAGGTAAATCCTAGTTCATAAGTTGTGTGAGAAATGAAGAATATCCAATTATCAGACGTGTTGTCCACAAAATCCCAGGAGCTAGTGTTTTATGCTAACAAAATAAAGAAACGTTTAAGAAACATGAAATCTTGCTATGTATCCACGAAAAGCATACTTTGTACTCACATTTTGACAAACACCTTGACAAACTGTGTATTCACATTTCCAGAATCAACAGTTGAGTGGACGTTCACATTTCCTTTGACGAATCCTAACTTTTCTGGCATGTTCATTAGCTTCCTAGCCTTATCCAACAACCTAAACGCTGCATTTCGAACCATTCCAATAAAGCAACATTGTGATGTTGGTTAGGATAAGAAAACAGTGGCTCTGTTGGCTCTGTTGACGAAAACCAAAACCAAGATCAAAACACCAAAAACTGAACACTCGCACACACGCACAGTGACATAGAGAGCCCATGTTCGAAACCCAAATCTGCACAGAGAAACACAAAGAATTAAAACTTGTGTTCGAAACCCAAACCACACATGCACAGAGTGTGTGAGAGAGAGAAACTACACAGAGAAAACTAAAATCAAAACACAAAAAATGGCAACTATGTAAAACGGTGGATGAGGGGAGGCGAGAGGAGAGAACGCTGTGAGAAACTCTTCCCTCGCAAATAAATATCTAGCTCGAGCGTTGCAGACCTGCTTGCGTCGATTGTGGCGTGAAACTGCCCTCATCGTCCCTGTCGCCTACCAACTGGACTGGAGAAACGCCAGAGCTCTGCAACACCTCTCTCGGAATGAGAGAGGTGGGATTCTTCAAGTCGTGTAGAGATGGGAAAACTGGATGGCGGGGGTGGATGGCGGGGGTGATGGCGACAACGATGGGGGACGGCGTGTATAGATCCATATGCGACGTTTGGTAAACTGAGAGAGAGACGACTGCAAATGAGGGAATGAGGGTTGCGGATGACGACGGAAGCATGTGAGGAGGGTTTTGAAATGAATACTGAGAGAATGCTGATACGGTGTATTGGTTTTGAAATCGAATACAGAGAGGCCTGTGTATTGCTTTTGAAATGGTGTGGCATGTGTTGCTTTGGAAATGATCGAGAGGTATGTGCAGCGTGCTTGGAGCTGTGTATTGTATTGGTACCAATTGTGTACAAATGGTACATAAATTAAATTGTGTACCAATTATTTTTGGACCATTGGATGAGATTGAAAATGTATCTGAACCCTTAAATGTTAGACATGTTATATAGATGTAAGGGGCTTAAATCTCAACCCTCTATTCACATATCCAAGGGCCAAAAATGTCCAAGGGAGACAAACCTATGTGTAATGTATAAGAGATATATTGTTTTCACTCAAATTGGGCCCTATTTTGGACCAAAATTTGGGTGGCCCTAGGCGGTGGCCTTGCCCGCATGTGCCTAGGGCCGGGCCTGATCTTCTTCGAGGTACAAGTCCCCTAAAAAATCTACAATAGAATACCAAGGAAAGTGAAGTTCTCTTTAAGCCAAAACACAAAGAAGACAACACCATGCCTTTCAATGCATGTATTGAGTATTCCCTTGGTGCAAAAGTTACCACCAACTGCAGAACGGAGCCCCCTTGATCCCATGGAAGCTTCAATGGCAGTACATAATCAATTAGGAACCCTATCATGGCAAAAAGTGTATTATTAAGATTGTAGCCAGTGCCAAGCACTAAAGAATAGAATTCGAAAATTAATTTGCCCATAAAAGGTTTTCTATGAAAATGTTTTATGCTGTAAAATATTTTACGTCGAAACAAAAGAAGCCATAGATTCAAATGCGTCATCCTTTGTAGATTTTTTTTGGTATGTTCACAAAGCCAAAAAACGGATATGAAAAACTGCCTATATATGTGGGCATGCCTATATTTTAGTGCCAGAGTGGAAAGCTATTTGTAGAGTGAAGAATATTGTTTTTTGGTGTGTGTGTGTGTGTGTTTTGTTGTCATCCTTTGATATCCATTTAATTTCATTTTGCTAAATCTTTTGTTGCCAATCAGAAGATGTTATGTATGTACTATGCTCTAGCTTTAATTGAGATCCCCTCTAGTGGACGGTGGGATTGTTCTCCCATGATTAGTTACGGTCTACGAAGCACGGGTACTCCGAAAACGGTGCCGTACGAGTACCGGGTACTCCGTGGGTACGGGTACGGCAACGGGTACGACTGGAAAGTACCCGGTACGGCAAAAAAGTACCCGGTACTTTTAACAAAAATGGGTACGGCGGCGGTACGTTGGTGGGTACGTCTGTGGAAAATGGGTACGGCGTCGGTACGTTGGTGGGCACGTCTGTGGGTACTTTTCACAAAAATGGGCACGACGCCACAAAAAAGTATGCTTGCTGTTCATACTTCAGTGTCCACTTTGATATTTAACACTTGAGGAAATGAAGTTCTTCCTCAAGCATTATGTCCACATACAGCAGGTTGCTATTAGGCTTCACTGTCCATTTTGCTATTATGATTCACTGTCCATTTTGCTATTATGCTTGCTGTTCATAGGTTCTTTATGTAGTCATTCTACACAACAAACCAAAAATACTCCAAACAAAGGAGAAATTGTGGTTTGATGAATTACTTCCTAAAAATATAAAAAAAATATTTAAAAATATTAAAAAAATATAAAAAATAGCACCGTACCGTAGCCATACCCGTACCCTACTTTTTAAAGTTTTACCGTATACCGTACCCGTACCCGCACCGTACCCGTACCGCGTACCCGTGCTTCATAGGTCACGGTGAACACAAGCTGTCCCAGACACCTGAGTTATAAAAAAAAAGTAAATGTTTCATGCATGTCTGCCTGTGGCTTACTAAAGGTCACTTTTGATGGCACACGCTGGTTAGAATTTGACTGTGGAAGTCATTCATACTCTTACAGCGACAATTTTAGTTAGGCTTTTCCATGTGAATAATTGCTTGTATTGATAAGCAAAGTTTTGCACACTGTTGAAGTCAGGGAAACAATTTCACTGCTGTGATTAAAGTCAATCTAGATTTGTAGTCACTTTGTTTAATTAACTGTTGGAAGATAACCAATTCTGATACTTGGTATATCCTTGCCACAGTCTATATAGTAATTCTACTCTGTACCTTTTGGTGTAGGTCTTGCAATTTATGACACAATGCAGTACATTAGGTGTCCTATTACTACCATATGTTTGGGTCAAGCTGCATCAATGACTTCTCTCCTCTTGGCTTCTGGTGCAAAGGGTGAGAGGCGGTCTCTCCCAAATGCAACTGTAATGATTCATCAGCCTTCAGGCGGGTACAGTGGGCAGGCTAAAGATATGACCATTCACACGAAGCAGATCGTTCGGGTTTGGGACTCATTAAATGCATTGTATTCAAAGCATACAGGACAATCCATAGAGATAATTCAGAAGAACATGGATCGTGATTGTTTTATGACACCAGAAGAGGCAAAGGAGTTTGGTATTATTGATGAGGTTATTGATCAGAGACCAGTGACTCTAGTCGCTGGTGCTGTTGGTGATGAATGCAAAGATAAAGGTTCAAAGTAGTCTTCAAGGGTAAGATCTCATATCCCAGCCTTATTGCATTCTTTTGAAACAAATTGCAGATGTTGAGACCTAATGGAACTTAGACTAATTCGTTATATATTGTTACTGTTTTTAGTTGTTACTCTGGCCGCCTGTTCTCATATTTTTATCCATTTTTACCAGTCCATCATACCTATGGTCTATCACCATTTGCAGGTAGACCCTGGTATGATCACAAGTTATTGTTTCTCAGAAGTCTTATAAGCTGTATTTCTATCGAAGGTGTTGTATTTACTCGTTTACATCCATAACATGACTAGTCAATATAATTGAATTTGGTTAGGCAGGGAGAATGTGGCAGCAGGTTGGTTGTTGTTGGAGATATCGAATAATTAAGGAAAGACTTGAAGGCTTTAGAAAAAGGATGTCCAAGAAAGAGGAAGGAAGCTGAATCAACCGTGTTTCTTTTTGGATTTTTAAAATGATTACAAGAAAGAATGATCTTCTTTGAGTGCATTATTATTACATTAAATGCTCCCTTCTTTCTTTTCATTCATGTTATGTTATCTGCTTTCTTTTTCTGTGGTATTGAAACTTACGTACTTCAAATTTTGATTCATGGCAACTGTTGAATCAATCATGACTACTCTACTATTGCTCAAGTAACATAAACAAAGAGCCTCATGTGGCCTGCCTGCTGAGGTTCCTGAATATGGTGCATGTTGAGAAATGCAATTCCTTTTTGGATTAATATTTATCTGCTATTCAGAAATTAGCATAATTGGGAATCACCCCCGGAGAATGGTATGTGAATAAGATATATAATATATATTTTGTTATTTTTCTGTTTGCAGATTTGATGTAAAAAATCTGTCTTGAATCCTTTCGTCCTTAAAATCTGTCATAAATCCTTTATTCTTTCTTTTCCTTCTCCCCCTCTAAATTAAATTTATGTAAAAAATAAAACCAAACATGCTAGAAAGAAAGTTGAGGGGTACCACTGGGTTTTACACAAAACAAACCCAAACTCAAGATAAAGAGCTTAGCAACAGTTTCATTAGCTATTGCATCGTGGGTCAGCGGTATTGTAAACCGTCGACTCACCTGCTAACAATTGTGCAGAATCGAGAAGAGTCTTTAAGGTACTTCACATCCTGCTTCACCAAGGAGACCATGCAGGTGGAGAGCGTGGATGATAAGGTATCTATTAATGCTTACATAGCAGGGTTATGGTCGGGACAATTTTTGTTCAACTTCATGCAAGACCCTCCTCAAATCACGGTCGAGTTCATGCTACGAGTACAAAAGCACATAAATGTAGAGGAGACCTTTAGTGCCAGGGGGCCAGGGTAGTTCAGAAGAAGAGGGAAAGACCAAATAACAGACTTAAAGAGCAAATACCAAGGAGGGAAGATTGTAGGAGTCCCCCTAGGAGGCCAGGAGGGCCTACTGCCAAGTACCTTCACCCCACTGGTGGCAACATCCGAGCATATTCTAGATGATCTATATGGAGATCTTGACTTGAAATGGCCGAGAAAATTAAAAATTGACTCGAACAAGAGATCGAGAAATAAATACTATTATTTTCATCGTGATCACGGGCATAACACAGATGATTGCTTTGACTTGAGGCATTCGATAGAAGAGTTGATCCAGAGGGGGCGAATGAAAAGATTTGTGGCAGGAAAGAATCAAAAATCATACAAGAAAAGAGAGGAGCCAAGAAGAGACCGAGAAGATGATCGACACCATGATAGAGCCTTAGGAGAGATTAAAGTCATCCATGGAGGATTTGATGGAGGAGGAGAATCAAATTCTGCTCCAAAAATCCACTTGCATTGACTCCAAACTAAGGACCCTATGGACGTTTACACTATAGGGAGATCATCAAAGGCATCCGGAGCAAATGAAGAGATCCCCATTATCTTTTCGGAGGAAGATGAGTAGGGGACGAACTACCCTTACGATGACCCGCTGGTGGTAAGTATGATCGTTGCAACTTTAAAACAAAAAGAATATTGATTGATAGTAGAAGCTTGATAGACATCCTGTTCCTCAGCGCCTATGATCAGTTGATGATAGGTCGTGATAGGCTCCGACTTATGAGGTTGCCACTTTTAGGTTTCTCGAGGGAGCCAATTTATTCTAAAGGGTAGATCGCCCTACCAGTAATGTGAGACTCACATTATATTATAGGGTCATTTTCTGTATAACAATATAGGACGTTTTTTTCGTCAATTGTCACGATATCATTGGTTATACATTTTCGACTCTTAGATTACACTTCAAAGTAATCTACGGTAATTATTCAATAAATTCAGATAAGGCAAATATTTTTTTGTACCAAATTAGAGATTTGATAAGGCAATCAGAAATACAGTAAAGGCAATCACAAAATCAGTAACAATGATTTATAAAGATTTAAAATTTGAAACATTCATAAACTTTAAAATCTTGTTTCTATTTAGGAAATATTCAGAAAATACACGGGTAAGTATGAGTCAAGTGCCTTCATGCACGAGTAAGTATTAGTCAATTAATAATTAAAGAATTAAGATAATTAAAAATATTATCAAACGTAAATAAAAAATTGATAAATTATAAAAGTCTTAGAAAAGTATTTCAGAATTTTATAGAATTTTTGAAAATTTATTTGGAAAATTTAAGGGTATAAAGAGTTAAATATGAATCTAATTAAAAATTTTAATTAGTTTGGGGGCCATAGTGCAGAAATTGAAGTTTCAAGGTAGAAAGTATAGTTTGAGGAAAAATTGAAAACGAACAGTGAGCTGTCGATTGTTTGAGAGGAGAGGCTATGGAATTTGATACAGATTGTATCTAATGTAGTGATTCGTGGCAAGTTTTTGGGGAAGGAAATCTGCATGTTTGAGGTGTCTGTGAGGACATTGTGCAACTGTGAAAATAAATTGAAAACGTAAGTATCTATATATGTATATTATACAAACTTTTGTTCAATTATCATCTATCAATCAAAAAACATAACAATTGCGTGACTAGAGAGAGAGCTTTAATTTTGTGAGAAAGGAGTGAGAGAGATTCCTGTTCAAGAAAAGAGGTCAAGAATGATTTGAATTCTGAATTGCAGAAGACTCGGAGGAAGGGGATGAACAGTGCATAGGAGAGGAAGGAATCCAGTTTTTGCATAAAACTTTTGATTTTTATATTGACCGATTGAGGTAAATTCTCTCAAATCTAAAAACACACTATTGTTACATATCATCTCTAGAACATCTATTTAAATTTTGGTAGAAAATGGTTAAGATTTGATGGGTTAATTTAATCAAAATCAGTAGGTGAGGAAGAAAGAGGAAAAATCAAGTTGCGTCAAAACTTCTGTAATTTAATTCAACTATTTGGAATAAGTTTTCTTAAAAGTAAAAATACAGAGCTATTGTAAATCATTGCATAGAAGCTATGTTTAAAATTTGGTAGAAATCAATCGAAGTTTGATAGGTTAATTTGTGAAAAAACAGTTTGGAAGAAAACCTGAAAATTGCAGAAGAAAAATTGAGTTCTGTGATTCATTTTGTGATATCGGTATTTGGGTTTATTGTGATACCGGTATCTCGGGTATGAGCATGAAATTAGTATCCTAGTTGCGGTATCCAGCTGCAGTATCCCAAATCCTGGCCGTGATACCGATATCTGGGATTTGCATGATACTAGTACCTGGATCTTATAGTATGATACCGGTATCCTGTGCTTCGGTTAAAATTATAAATTAAGGAAAAATCATGATTTAAATGTTATAAGCTCGTGATTTTGGCTCGGGCCTTGGCCGGGAAGATCAGGAAATGTTTTGGATCGATAACTAGATTCTAAATTGGTGGAATAAGTTAGTAATTAAATAAAGAATTTTAAATAAAATAAGATTATTAAGGAAAACTAGGAAACAGAATAAGTTTGTATAGTTGTTTCCGATTCTTATAAAATCTATTTGGCTATTGGTAGGAGTTGAGGAGCAACCACTGTCTTTGGATCATCGGGAAGGCAAGTAGGTTATTTGATAGTTGTTCTTCACCAGGTGAATACATATATATAGATTTGTATAATTTAGATGAGTTAGTACTTCTCTTAGTACAAAATGAGTGTTTTGAAATGTGTTGGGGGAAATGGTTGAAACTTATGAATTACATAATTTTGGAAAGAAAAAGATGAAAATGACTGTTTTGAAAGATAAGAGATTTTTGGTAAAATAATTAAAGAAATGGTTTTTGAGAAAGATAAGGGCTTTGAAGAGAGTTTTAAAAGAAATGGTTTTTGGCAACATTGAAAGAGTATAGAAATATTGAAAAAGGATTTTGGAAAAGAGATTAAGAAAGAGATTTGGAATATATAAAAGAGTTTTATCCATTGAGATTAAGTCTTGGATCGTGTCTAAATAGTTTTGCCATAGTACATGGGGTACTATTGGGATTATGCACCGGGTGCATTGCACAGAGGTGCATTATATATATATACTAGCATATTTCTTGTGCCGATGACACTTGTAATGACTCGTATTTTCTAAATATATTTCCGGAATTCAATTTGCACTTTAAATCGATTTGTGGATCTTAATATATTTTTATCTCAAAATCTTATTACGATTTTGAGGTGGTTGACTCCAGAATATGGTAGAGAATTTGATTACGAATCTAACACATCTTGAATCGATTCAATCAGAGATCAGACGAAGAAGTTATGACCGAAATACTCTCGGATGTCACATCTTTACAAATTTTGCCAAATCCCTCTTAGAGACTGGCCCCCTTAGCCGCTGCAGACCGGTCAGGATTGAGCAGTGAGTTCTCGTACCAGCGCGCGACCGGTCCCCCGTGCCACTGCAGACCGGTTGAGATATTTCAGTACGCACAATTTTTTGGAAGAGACTGGTCTCCCGAGCCACTGCAGACCGGTCTCCTAGTGTATTTTTCCAGTCCGAATGTTTTAATGAGGGACATTTATGTCATTTCGCATAGGGGGTATATATATGATTGTGTGCACGATTTTGATCATCTTCTCTCTCATTTTGCCCAAGACTTTCTCTCTACCTCCATTGAAGGTTCTCTCTCCCTTCTCTCTAACATATCTCCCTCCTCTCAAGCTCCAATGGACTCGAGCCTTTGAGAAACGTCGATCACCTCGTCGAGCTCTCTCCATCTATGTGCATAGCTCATGCCGTTGTCAAGACACCCTCATCTAGGGTTTTCTAAATGCTTTGGATTTGAGGTAAATATGTTTCTATCTTGTGTTGTTGTGGTTGTGTTAGGCCACTAAATTGATTTACAAGATTAAATTCAAAAATTTCCTATAAAACCCATGTTTTAGAAATTATGAAGAAATCGTGTTTGATTAAATGAAATTGGGATCATCCTTGCATTGGAATTGGTAGTTCTTGTTGAATGTGAGGATATGTGAGTGTCAATTTAATGTCTAGGACTTGTATTTGAATTATTGGACATTGATGGAAATTAGGGGTTTTTGTCCTAGGAGTCAAATTAATGGAACTGAGCGGTGATCTTGTACCCGCTAGGTGTTTGATACAATGCTAGAGGGGCTTACGAGTATAATTCATGGTTTCATAGGATTGTTAAGTCTTGATTAGGCCCTTGGGTGTGGCCTTAGATTTATGGATGATAAGTTGGATGATCAATTAGATGTCCTTGGTGACTAGGACCCTTGTGTGCACTTGTGTGCTCCAAGTGTTTGATGAAACGCCATAGTAAATGGAATTGAGTATCGATGTGTGAACTCGTCACACTTAGCTTGGGAACTCGTCCCTATGAGGTTGGTGACCTTAGATTGGGTTGGTTGGATGACTAGAGATATACTATGTGTATTGATGTGTGAATTCGTCACACCTCGGTGGGAACTCGTCCCCTTGAAGTGAATTCGTCACTAGTGTTGGGAATTCGTTCCCTTAGATTGATTTCGTCAATCTCTTCAATTTACCTATTAAACAAATAATCAAAATAATGTGATTGTGGATGTGTGGGAAGATAGATCAATTTGTGATCTCCGGGTCAATTCGTAATCCTCGGACCAATTCATGGTCATTCGTGTGCGGGGTTAGTTCTTGAATTTGTTGAGACAATCCGAATCAATTCGTGATTCCTTTGTGAGCTAGTCGGTCCTCGAATTCATTGAGGTGACTATAAATCGATCCCGGGCTTCATGGTTTTAAAGTGGTTTTCGAAACATAGTCCATGTTGGGGTAAGCCAGTCCTTGTTTATAGGATGGTCTAGACTCATATGACTCTTTCAAAATATAGTCTACATTTGGGGTAAGCCGGTCCTTATATAGTGAGGCGGTCGAGACTTGTGTGACTCGTTTTCAAAGTTGTGTTAAGTCGGGATTCGAATAAAATAATCAAACAATATAAATCAATTCATCAATGTGTACCTATATAGATATGTATATAGAGGAAACATAAGGATAGTCGTAGTGCGATGCGGTTTTGGTGGATTGTGGGTATAAGTTAAGTCGTAGAATTAGCTAGTGGATTCGATGTGATGTTTGGCTTGGTATGCTATAATTGGTAGCGGTTTTGCTATACAAGACTTGTACTCTTGGGTGTTCTTCCCTAAGAGGATTATGGTAGTGGTACCAAGTTGGCATGGCATGGTCAAGGTTGAAGTCCTTGGTTCTTACGACCTTAATTTTAGTATACGTTGCCTGGTTGCGTGGTTGAGGGGTACTTGGTAGAGACAAGGTGTTTGACTTATGTTGTTATTGGCCTTGAGTGAGGTTGAATGGTTGTGTTATCTCTTAGTGTACTTATATGGATGAAAGTCTTGGTTAGACTTATGAGTCTTGGTTTGAATAGTGACTTGATAGTGGTGTTTGGGATTGTGTGAGTAATGACATGCTTGGGATTGCATCATAGGGATTCACACCATTTGCATATGTCACCATAATTGCATTTGCACTTGATAGACCCATATTTGCTGGGTCTTTATGACTCAACCTTCTTTTTACAATTTTATGCAGGTTTGCATGATTGGTAGCTTGTAGCAAGGAGTTGGAGTTAGCTTGCTCTACCTTCATTTCAGTGAGAAGCATTTTATTATATTTCATTCATGTATCATTGTAATAAACCCCATTTCCCCCTTCTTACTTGTAGTTGAGTTTCATTTCAAATGTAATGGCCTTGTAAGTATTTCAATTTCAATCAAGTATCATGTAAAGGATTTGTAAAGAAATATGTTTGACTATTCACGGCCCTTTATAATGTGGTTTGGTTAATGTGATTTTATAATTAATCATTCTTTTCTTCCATTCAAAAAATGGTTTGAAAATTCAGGGCGTGATAACACTCAACAATCCGAAAGCACAACACAATACATAAGGGTACGATAAAACTTCGGGCATTAGTAGTGCTTTCGTCAGTCATTCGTGTCTTCGGCACATTGGAGTACATTCGACACTCATTATGAGTGACGGGCACTCGATCCAAGTTTTTGATATACCTCATGTCAATGGCACGGGGCGATAGAATAGAAAGT
>NMUG010007218.1:0-12180 GCA_002855965.1 Monotropa hypopitys
CCTTTTGCTCAGTGGGGCTTGGACATCATCGGCAAGCTCCCCACGGCACCAAGAGGGTTCAAATTCTTGATAACGGCAACAGACTACTTCTTCAAGTGGGTGGAAGCCGAGCCGTTGGTCACCATCGAAGACAAGGATGTCAAAATATGTGCCTAGAAAAACATAGTCTCTTACTTCGGTATCCCCTACGCCTTTATCTCAGACAATGGTACTCAGTTTGTGGGGGACCTCTTTATCAACTTCTGTGCCGAGCATAGAATCAAGTTCTATAACTCCACCCCCACTACCCACAAGGCAATGGGCAGGCCAAAGAATCCAACAAAATGATCGGTAGCGGCATTAAGAAAAGGCTCCAAGCAGCGAAAGGGAGATGGGCCGAATAGCTACCCAGTGTCCTGTGGGCTTACAAAACAACTCCTCGGCGCTGTATAGGGCAAACCCCATTCTCATTAGCCTTTGGCATGGAGGCGATCATTCCGCTGGAAGCCGGGTTGCCAACCATCAGGACCGAAGCATTCGACGAGCCAACCAACAACGCAGCAATTGAGAAGGATCTAGACCTGACCGAAGAAAGAAGAGATTCGGCTAGGATCAGACTAGCCTCTTACCAGCAGGGAGTGGCTAGAAATTTTGCACGGATGGTTCGGCCTAGGGCCTTCAAAATTGATGATCTCGTCCTAAGGAAAGTCATGGGAAATAAGAAGAAGAGCTCGGATGGCAAGCTCGGTTCGAATTGGGAAGGGCCATACAGAGTAGTAGGCCACGTAGGGACCGGGGCTTACCGACTAGAAGAGCTGGACGGTACTCCAATACCGAGGTCGTGGAATGCTACAAACCTGAGGCTGTACTATCATTAACCGACATGTAATCTGGCCTAGGGCCCTCAATCAATGAAAATCATTTCTCTAAAAATGCTTGTGTTCAATTTCATCCACCTCTCTCTTCGGTGCCATACCGCCGAAGCAATTTACAGTTACCTTTGATCTATAAAATGTGCATATAGCTCTTCGGCGCTATACCACCGAAGTAGCTTACAGTTGCCGTTGATCTATAAAACATGCATGCAGCTCTTCGGTGCTATACCACCGAAGTAGCTTACAGTTGCCGTTGATCTATAAAACGTGCATGTAGTTATTCGGTGCTATACTACCGAAGTAGCTTACAGTTGTCATTCATCTATAAAGCACGCATACAGCTCTTCCGTAGCTTTGCCGAAGAACTTTTAGAAAGTTAGCATTTATCTGAAAAATATACAAGTGCTGCTCTGACAAGTGCCAAAGTAACCTACAAAATACAAGCAATCAAAGTATACTGCCTCGCCGAGGTTAAAGCCTTGGCCGACCAAAGCCTTTTTCTCGGCTGGGGGAAGTAAGGGACAACATAAAAAGGCAGTCGTGCAGACAAGAAACTTGAAATAGAAATTGCAAAGTTCATTGATTAGGAAAAAAAACCGGCCACATATCGGCTCGGTCCAAGACAAGATACAAACAAAAGCAAAAGAAAGGAAAGTGCTGAAAAAGATCAGATAGTTGGCTCAGTATGGTTGAAAATAGCAGAACCAGTAATGACAGCCTCGGTCCCAGCGGCGAGATCGGCAACCTCAGTCTCAATGGCAGGAGAGACCAATGGAGCAGACTGAAGCCAAGCTCCACCTTTGGCCGACCTCATGGAGGGGATTTCCGCCACAGCTGAAGCATGATCTTCAGTCCCCATGGAGACCATGGCACACACCCAGACCTTCTGAAAGAACTTCTCCTTGAGCTGAGTCACCTGGTCACGGCACTGCCCCACGGCCTCATCAAAACCGCGATTGTACCCCGCCTCGGCCTCAGCAACTGTCTTAGTCTTCTGATCTTCCAGCTCGGCCTTCAACCAGAGATTCTCAGCATCGACCTCAGTGATCCGAGCATTCTTAGCATTCAGCCCAGCCACGTTGATCTGAACTATTGACTCGAGACCTTTGGCCATCTCCCTCAGCTCGGCCAAGGAGCTGTCCGCCTCGGCCATCTTCTTGCGGCCCTCCTCGACCTCCCTCTCCGCCTGACGGCGGGTAGATTGAAGATCACCAATGCGCCGGTCCACACCGGCGCTGGAAGCCATCATCTGCAAAGAATCAAGTTATTATAACTCTATCGAAGTGAAAGACTAAATGAAAAAGCAGTTAGGAAATGCTTACCATGGCACCGTAGTACATCATCCGCTGGAAGCAGGTCCGGGGGCCTGAGGGGAGCTGCTCCATCTCCCTCGGCAGGGTGAAGGCCTGGAGCAGTGCCATCGCCGTAGCAGGATGCTCCGATATCAAGTCGCCCTCTACAACATCAACTCCCTCAAAAGAAAGCTTTGGCACCCATACCTGCACCGCCCTCTGGGAAGATCCCGCTGTCTCAATGGTCGCAGGATCAGGTACGGTCACCTTCTCTGTGGCAGCTGTAGAGTGTTCGGCAGAAGGAGCGTCCTAAGACAGTCGAGGCTTCTTCTGCACCTGAGCCTTTTCTAGCCCGGCCAGGATTTCGCTTGCTCGACGACCTGCTGGCGGCTCCTTCAAGATGGTCACTAAGGGCTGAGCATCCGTGACCTCAGTTTGCTCGCCCATGAACTCCTCCTCAAGATCAATAATTCTTTTCGGCCCCATCTCGGCTTCAGATGGATGTTCGGTGGAAGGCTCGGCTGAGCATGCGGAAGATGCCTCGACTGGAGCTGGTCGGGCTCGGAGAGTGTGGGTATACATCGGCGTATACTCCAACAGCGTCGGCGCAGAGCGTCGTCCCTCGGGGAGTTCAGAAAATTTCTTAACCATACACTCATCGTCCTGGGCTTTCAAATTGCTGAGGATCCCAAGATCTGCAAAGGAAAAACAAACGATCAGAAAATCTGAATAAAAGAAGCAACCTCAGCCGAAGAGACAAATCTTACCAGGGACCCTCGGTTAAAACGGTACGGTAAACCGCATGTCCACACCATGATCAAACGGGACGAAGAAGTTATCGGAGACAATCATCGTGTCCTCTACATACTTATCGGAGTCCGGCAAGTGGGCGATCAGGCCGGTCTGGCTAGGTCTTCTGCCCAGGTAATATTTCCTGGACTTCTTATTGAAGCCAGCGCAGTAGTAGCCGAAGATATCCCGGAATTCGAGCTGGTCCGACCGAGGAAGGGTCTCATTCAGCTTTACTACCCCCATCAAGATTCGTAATACGTTCACCGTCACTTGGAACGGTGTGAAGCGGAGCTCGCCAAAGAAGTGAGTGAGCATAGGGTGGAAGGGGAACCGGACACCCCCCTCAACCACATCAATGATGGGCAAGAGGATGTGGTTCGGTCCCGGTTCTGTGTAGCCGACAGGGGCTATCATAATATTGACGTCGCCGGAATCTCGAACTCCTATCTGAAATGGCAGAGCTCCTCCGGAGTGTCTAGGTACTGCCGAAACTTTTCGGACCTCCTCTTCGGCGCTAGTTGTTAGATTTAAAAAAAACACAAGCAGAAAGGCACTGTTGGTCGGTCCGGCATCAACCCGCGCGGTTAAGCATAGGGAAACCATGGGCTTGGCCTTCAACCAATAGCCAAGACCAGTTCAACTCGGCCAAGAACGGACTGAAGATGTTTATCTTCATCAATGGAGCCCAGAAATGACCAGAAGGTTTCCATACCCCATAGATGGCGAGTGAGGTGAATCCCAACGAAAAATGTCGCTAAATCAACGAAAAAGCAGAGAAAGAAGTGAACGCAGTTAAGCACGGCCAACGCCAGTTCGGCTCGGCCATGAACATGTTGAGTGTTCATCTTCAACCTTGAAGCCCAGAAACTTGCAGAAATCTTCCAGGCCACAACAACGGTGAGAAAGATGAGCTCCCACCAAGAAAGGTCATAGAAACGACTGAAAAATAGAAAATAAGATGGATTCTCGAAGAAAAAGGGATCTAATGGTCACCTGTAAAGAAGATGGTGGCAGGAAAGCTCAAGAACACGCAACGGAAGATGGAAGCACGGTGTCCGGAAGTCACTCGAACGGCTACTGGAAATTGCCTAGGGGCTGAGAGAGAGCTGGAGCAAACGGGAGTTCTGGGAAACCCTAAGGATGCCTTATATAGGGGAGACCTGGAACTCGAATGGGGGTGACCGGCCGAACTGTCTTAGCTGGTCACCACGCGTCTGTAATCATTGCAACGCCTTGGAAGTTGTGCCGGCGCAGTAGAACAGACAACGCGTGCGTATAGAGTCCCATCCGCTGCAGGGCTGACCAACCACAGCACGCCACGTGGACTGACCAACCGCCACTTCTGGCGCATACAGGCCAACGAGGCGACGGCTGTAGATGTGACACCTTGGAAGACGCGCCAGCAACGTAGAGAGTGACATGTTAGCAAATTCAAAATGGCGGTTCAATAAAGCTGTTATGGGTCCAAGTTCCAAGACAATATACTCGTCCAGTGCTTCTTGTTTTCGGCACCTGTACAACCCATCGGCACCAAGTCAACCCCGCTTCGGCCAAAATGCCTGGCCAAAAGGGTTTAGGGGCTATTGTTGGGGGCCGAACTAATAAGAGGCCAGAGCCACGACCTCCTCCAGGAGGACCATAATACAGGCCAGCTCTCAGGCAGCCGAGAAAGGCAGATCTGGCGTCATGACCTCCCTGGGGCTCTCTCCGGCCCAGGAGACTTACAGCTCGGATGAGGCCGGAGCCACGACCTCCGCCATGTAGGCCAACTATCAGGGGGGCGAGGAAGCAGAGCAAGCACGGGGACCTATCTGGGGTTCTCTCCGGTCAGGAGACTCACAGTCCAGAGGAGGTGCCTAGCCGAAGCAACAGGAAAGTAAGGTCATGCAACCAAATAAAAGTAAGGCCGATGGCGGGAGCTCCCTCGAGGTCACTTCTATGCAAAAGGTTCATTGCCCAGGGACAGCCCTGTCAACAACCAGTTGCACCGAAGCATGTCCCTTCAGCTAGATAGGACAAATACCTCGTCTATAGCAAAGATTCCCTCAGAGACAGCATCACGGGTTTTGCGCACATGCCAGACACACGCCTGACACGGGAATCAGCTTTTCCACGATTCCCGCCCCATGCCAGACATGCTTTATCAGCTTTTCTGCCGCCCAATGCTGTCAGGCGGCGTTGCCTGACATTGTCGGAGCTGACCGGTCGACCACGCACTCAGACGCACAGATGGGACAGGCGCATTGCCCCATGACGCAGCACTGCAGCATAGTCGCGCCGAAGTGTGTGTCCCTCACTCTCCGATGGTTCTATAAATAGAGAGGAGCATTCAATACAGAGGTACACCTTCTCACTCTAGCCAAAGCTCTGCCATTTTACTTTCTCTCTCTACAAATCCCTTGCTGACTTTACCATCGGAGGGTCCACCGGCGACATTCGCCGGTATCCTAACGTTTCCTTGTTTTGCAGCCAAGCTCAGCCACATCTCCACCGCTAGCAACCGGGAACCACCGCAAGAAAGTCTTATCCCCCAACAATTCCAATGGAATAATTATATTCTTTAATCTACCTCTAATATTTATTAAAAATATTAAAAATTTATAATTAGACGAGATGGGTATTACAGCTATCATGGAGGAGTTGAGTGATAAGTCTCTTGCTGTCATGGATAAGGCTGAAGAGAGCCTGAGAGAGCTTCAGAGGATACAAAATGGGGAAAAGGTTGCCCATGTAGACGAGGTGACTTCCAATTATTTTGATGGATTCGAAGAGATGCTCCGCCAGTGCGTTCAGAAGTATTCGGATGTCGATTTCGGCACTGACCTCTTCGAGGTGGTGATGGAGGAATCCACCATGGTCACTGGGGGAGATGGGGAGGATGTAAACGACGTCACTTCTAGAACTGGGCTTGCCCCTATGAACACTGCCATTACTGCGATGGTGGATGAAGCCATTGAAATGGCCTCTTCCCGGCTCATCGATGAAATTGCGACCAAGGTTGTAGAAGAGTATGGTTTTCCTGCACCTGGGCTCTCCCACCAAGATCCATGACTTGTTTGTTATAATCACTTGAATTTTACTTTATTCTGATCAGGCACGTCGAGGCATTTTTGTTATGCTTACAACTTTTGCACCTTTTCCCGTATGTTTATTTTGTTGGTCTTTTTGTGACCCTCCAGTTTTCATTTTTTCATTTTCTCATTTGTTTTGAGTTCATCTCAGCCGTGCTATTTTGGCCGAGCTGTTCCTCATCATTAACATGTTTAAGCATCTTTGTTGGTCCCTTGGTTTTGAGCTCAGCCGCGCCATAGCCGATCAGCTGATCTGAACCTTAGCTCATTTTTACGCCATAGCGTCCTTGTTGGGGCCTTGGCCCTGAGCTCAGATGTGTCGTAGCTAATTAGCTGAGCTGTGCCTTAGCACATTTTTACACCGTAGCATTCTTGTCGAGGTCCTTGGCCCTGAGCTCAGCTGTACCGTAGCTGATTAGCTGAGCTGTGTCATAGCACATTTTTATGTCGTAGCATTTTTTGTTGGGGGCCTTGGCCCTGAGCTCAGCTGTGCCATAGCTGATCAGTTGAGTTGTGTATTAGCACATTTTTACGTCGTAGTATTCTTCTTGGGGGCCTTGGCCCTGAGCTCAGTTGTGTTGTAGCTGATCAGCTTAGCTGTGCCTTAGCACATTTTTACGCCGTAGCATTATTGTTGGGGGCCTTGGCCCTGATCTCAAATGCATCGTAGCTGATCAGCTGAGCTGTGCCTTAGTACATTTTTATGCCGTAGTATTCTTGTTGGGGGCCTTGGCCCTGAGCTCAATTGCGTTGTAGCTGATCAGTTGAGATGTGCCTTAGTACATTTTTACGCCGTAGCGTTCTTGTTGGGGGCTTGGCCCTGAGCTCAGATGTTCCGTAGCTGATCAGCTGAACTGTGTCGTAGCATATTTTTAGCCTGCAACTTTTACTCAGTAATTAATTGAGATATTTTTATCGGGCAACATCAATATATTGAAGAGGTTGGAAATTAATTTCAAGTACATGATCAACTGAGATTAAAAACAAAGAAAATAAAATTATCGTAAATATGCCTTATCTTTATTTGTAGTACTTCTTCAAGTGTTCAGCATTCCAAGGGTTATTCAGCTCTTTTCTTGTTAGTGTTGCTAATCTATACGCCCCCACCTTGGAGTGTCTTAACACTTTATAGGGCCCTTCCTAATTAGGTTGTAGATGCTTGGGTTTTCTTCTTGTAGGGTCTATCTTTCTGAGCACAAGGTCGTTGGGCTAGAATGATCTCGGATGAACCTTAGCGTCGTGATACCTGGCAATTCGTTGCTGATAGATGGCATACTTTGGAGCTGTCATGTCTCTTTTTTTCTAGTAGATCAAGCTCAGTCCTCAAGTCATCACTATTCTCGTTGTCATCTAGGGAGGTTGTCCTGTAATTCAGGAGCTCCACCTCGATTGGGACCACAACCTCAGTCCCAAAGGCCAAAGCATAGTGGATTCCCATGTCGATGTTCTCATCGTGGTGTGGAACGCCCATAGCACAACATGTAATTCCTCTGGCCAATCTCCTTTTGCATTTATTAGCCTTCTCTTTAACCCCCTCTTTATCTATCGATTCGTGACCTCGGGCTGCCCATTAGCTCTGGGGTAAGCCTTTGACATGTAGTGTACATGAATTGCCTTTGCATTGCAGAATTCTTTGAAATCCGAATTGTCAAATTGCTTTCCCAAGTCAACCACCAACACGCGTGGAAGACCGAATGTGCATATGATTCTCTGCCATAGGAAAGAAATGGTGACCTGAGCAGTGATGGTGGATAATGCATTTGCCTCCACCCATTTGGTAAAATAGTCGATTGCCACTATTGCGTACTGTACCTGACTTCTCCCTTTAGGCAGTGGTCCAATAAAGTCCATTCCCCATTGTGCAAAAGGCCATGGCCCCCTCATTGGGATCATCTGTGTTGATAATCTGTGCGAGATGTTGGCAAACTTCTGGCATGGATCACATTTTTGCACCATCTGGGTGCAATCTTTCTGCATCGTCGACCGTTAATATCCTAGCCTCACTATTTTGTAAGTCAGGGCCCTTCCTCCCTGGTGAGTTCCGCAAATGCCTTTATGGACTTCTTCCATAGCTCTAGATGCTTCTTCCATTGTCAGGCACCGTAGATAAGGCAGCGAAAAGCTACTTTTGTAGAGGACGTCGCCCATAAGAATGTACTTTGCCGCCTGGATTCGGAGTTTCCTGGCTTCTCCTCTGTCTTCTGGAGTCTCGCCCGTTTTAATGAAAGCAATAATTGGAGCAGTCCATGAATTTGAGTAGTCGATTGCCAAAATTACCTATCCATGTACCTCAATGATCGGCCCATCCAGCTCTTGCACCAGAAATCTATTTGGGAGCAACTCCCCTTCTAAGGTGGCGATCTTGGACAGGTCATCCACCTCTTAATTCTCGAATCTTGGTATCTGCGAGATGGTGAATTCGGTGAAGTTGCCCTTAAGATTTTTGACAACTTCAAGGTATTTTCTCATAGTCTCCTCCTTGGCCTCAAACTCTCCGCTAACTTTCCCAACCACTTGTTGCGAGTCACTCACCACAGCTAGGCATTTTACTCTAACAACCTATGTGATCTACAGTCCGACCACAAGCGCTTCATACTCGTCTTGATTATTGGTGGCCTTAAAGTTGAACTTCAATGCATACTTCATTTTTTGCCCTTCTGGCATTGTGAGTACCAGACCTGCCCCATTGGCATTTTTAGTGACATACCCATAAACACCAAGGTGCCATATTTCTTTTTCTTCTTTCTCTATTCCAGGATCCTGAACAGTATATTCCACCAAGAAATCACCCACTACCTGCCCTTTTATCGCGGTTCTGGGCTTGTAGTCTATATCAAATTCCTCCAACTCCAATGACCATTGGATCAGGCGACCCGAGGTGTCGGGGTTAAACAAGGCTCTTCTTAATGGCACATCTGTCCATACAATGATGGGATGAAACTGGAAGTAAGGCCTTAATCTCCTCGTTGCGGTGACAATCGCAAATGCCATTTTTCAATCTTGGGGTACCTTGTTTCTCCCTCTTAGGGCTTTTCTTGTGTAGCATACAGGGTGCTGGACCCCTTCTCTTCTCATATTAACACTGAGGTGACAGTATGGAAAGAGACTACAATGTAAAGGAAGATCTCCTTCCCATCTTTTGTTGGGCTCAAGAGAGGAGGGTTGTGAAGGTAATGCTTGAGTTGGATGAATGCATGCTCGCTTTCCTGTGTACATTCAAAAGACCTCTTTAAAACTTTAAAGAAAGGGTTACACTTATCTGTGGCCCTTGAGATGAAGCAATTCAGGGCTGTCACACATCCTATCAATCTCTGGACCTACTTAACTATTGTTGGAGGCTTCATCTCCATTACTGCCCTAATCTTCTCGGGATTAGCCTCTATTCCTCGATGCGAAACCATGAAGCCTAGAAACTTCCCTGATGCCACTCCGAACGTGCACTTTGCAGGGTTCAACTTCATCTGATGCTTCCTCAGCACCTGGAATGCTTTAGCCAAGTCTTCGACATGGTTAATCCGGTTTTTACTCTTGACCAACATGTCATCCACATATACCTCGATGCTTTTACCTATTAGATCTCTGAACATCCTGTTAACGAGCCTCTGGTAAGTCGCGCATGTGTTCTTCAGAAAAAATAATATGTGGATCTTCTCGCTTTGAACATTTAGGTTGCCTCCCAACTGTGCATACCTCTATGGGGTCCTCTGCCCTAAGCCTTCTGAGGTGGGCTTTCCGAGCTGAGTTGAACTCTCCCCCTCTAGTGAAACCTCCATGTACCACCCTTATCTCTCCAATAGGTTCGTTATTCTCGGAAGCTCTGCTCTGCTCTTCTCGTCTCTGTCCACTGCACTGAGCTCTGGGCTTAGGCTTCTGCACAAATCTCTGCAACCTCCCCCTTTGAATGATCTCCTCAATCTGGCCTTTAAGATCGATACAGTCGTTGGTGTAGTGTCCATGGTCACGATAAAAATGATAGTACTTGTCTCTTGGCCTCTTATCGGGGTTGGTCTTTAGCCGAGTTGGCCACCTCAAATCTGGATCGTCCCTGAGGTCATCCATAATCTGCTCGGCGGAAGCTATCAATGGGGTGTAATTTCTATGTCTTTCCGGTGGCCCGCCAATCCTTCGATGAAGGCTCCTTCTAAGGGACCCCTTCCTTGGCGAACCCCTGTGGTCAATCCTCTTGCCCTTCCGCTCATAAGAGGACCCTCTAGGGGGTCTTTCTTTCTCTTCTCGTTTTGACCTTGTTGTGCCGAGACCTGCCCTTGGTGTATGTCTGCCCGGCTCTTCCTCGTATTCAAGGCATCCTCGGCATTGATGTGTTTCTGAGCTCTCATCAACAGCTCTGCCATATCGTGAGGTGGATCCTGGGTCAGTTGAATAGCAAGGACCCCCACCACAAGCCTACTATGTAGGCTGCCATCGCCATTTTATCATCTATGCTTTCAATCTGCATGGCCTCCTATGTAAAACGAGAAGTATACTCTCGCACTGACTCTCCTTTCTTCTGGCGCACCGTGAGTAGGTGGGTATCAGGTTTGTGATAACGTTGCCCTTCTATGAAATAACTTACAAATTTCTGGCTAAGTTCTTTGAAGTTGTCCACACTACCCAATTTAAATTTGTTGAACCACATTCGCGCACTCCCCTTCAATGTGATCAGAAATGCCCTGCACATGACCTCGTCTGGGACCACCTGAAGTGTCATGAGATTTTTATAGGTTTCTAAGTGATCCAATGGATCAGTAATACCATTGAATGACTCAAGCATAGGCATTTTGAATTTAGAAGGTAGAGGGATATTTAGAACATTAATGGAAAATGGGGAATCTATATTCTGAACTAATTCTTTCACGGTGGACGGAGTCTTTGCCTGAATCCGCCTCTGAATCCCATCGATTTGGGCTTTCATAGAAGCCAAAAGATCTTTGTCTTGCCTTTATATCGGCTGCTTGGCTCCCCGTCTAGTTGATTTGCTGGCCTGAGGGTCTGGGATGTTTTGAGATTGGTTCTCATTCCTTTCCTCCTCGCTGTCATCAACCCTTTCTTGAATCTCCTCCTGCACCTGCGAGGCCTGGGGCAGTGGCGGTTGATTTTGTTGCGCCTTCAATTGCTGATTCTCCTGACGTACTTCTTCTAAGTACTTCGTGAGTAATTCGACCTGGCATTTCATGGACAATAACATTTCCGGAGTTATCTCCGGAGGATTTTGTTGTGTCGTGGACCGTGTGTTAGCCATCAAAGATTTACCACCAATAAAATAACAAAGGAAGTCGATTCCCACAGACGATCCCAACTGATGATGCAATCTCCGTTCTCAGTTCAACACGTCCAACCTGCAGAAAAACCTTGACACCGGTGGAGTGCCCGGCCAAAGGGCCTATGACGATCAAGTTAGTCCAATGTCCAATGTTTGCCAAATCGAAAGAGAGAGAGAGAGAGAGAGAGAGAGAGATAAAGTTGTTTTTTCTAGAACCTCCCATTACCTTTTTTCCTCTAAGCCTTTTATTCATTCTGTTAGCATCCTGATATCTTCCCCGGATGGGTCAAACCTTTCCTAGTTGATCGCCACGCTCCCCCAATTGTTGGGTGTCAATCTCGTGCTTCTCTTAACAACGTGGGGATTCCTCCTAACCGTTATCTGTGTATCGGTTACATTAGCCCATCCTCTGTGCTAATAAACCGCAGTGATCCTTCCACGCTTCAAGGCCCACGGATTGCCTTGAGCTTAGGCCTCAAGATAGCAGGCTGAACTAAGTCTCCTGCTAAGCTCACCAGTCTATAGAGTTGACCATCTTGATGATCTGAGCCCCCAGCTCAGCTGCCCAGGAGCTCAGCTATTATAGATGCCTTATCAATTTTTATTCTTATTAAATTTTGAGCAAATAATGAAATATGATCAAAAAATAACAAAATATAACATAAGTATAGACAATAAGAAAATAATGAATCAAATAACATAAAACAAATACTTTAGAAAAATAAGATAAATAATTTATGAATATAAAATATAATTAAGGACATTGATTTTGATTTTAAAATATAATTATGTATAATTAAAAATGAGAGTAAAATATAATTAAATAGGGATGTAAAATATAATTATGTTAGAGAATAATGTATAAAATATAATTAGGGAGGAGATAAGATATAATTATAAAGTATTGTAAG
>NMUG010007219.1:0-12180 GCA_002855965.1 Monotropa hypopitys
CCCAATTCTAATAAAATCCAAATACAAATCCTAGGCCCAAAATTTACACTCTCACATCCTCACATCCACCAAGAACACTCCATACACATACAAGGATGTCATCAATTTCGATTTATTCAATAAGATTTATTCATGATTTCCAAAACAAGGATTTTAGGGAAAATATTTGATTTTAATATTGAAAACTAATTAGGTGACCTAGCACAACTATAGAAACACAAGATAGAAACATATTTATCTCAAGCCTAGAAGATGGAGAGAACCCTAGATGAGTATGTCTTCATAACCCACGAAGCTATGCATGTCAATGGCGAGATCTCGGTGAGGTGATCAACGTTCTCCAAAGAACCGACTTCAAAGTCACCATAGAAGGTGGGTAGAGTTTAGAGAGAAGGGAGAGGGAGCTTCAATGGAGGTAGAGAGAGGGGGGCTGCTCTTAAGGTTGAAAAAATGAAGGAGAAATTCCCAAAATTGGGCTAAGGTAGCCTTATATACTCCCCCATAGCTAGAAGTTAAAAATACCCTTAATGAGCCAATTCTGGGCTCTGTGCATCAGTGCAACTCCTCTCTGCACCGGTGCAAACTAGCTTAAATTTCCTTCAGAAGACCTGTGCACCGATGCAGGCCTCCCCTGCACCGATGCAAACTCACCTGTACCGGTGCAACTCTCCTCTACACCGATGCAAACTTGCTCCAAAAGTTTTAGAGAGTTTCTGCACTGATTCAAGCATTTCTTGCACCGATGCAAACTCTCAAAAACATCCTGCACCAATGCAAACCCAATTTGCACCGATGCAACTCCTCTTGTGATGATATTTTCATGCCAAATGCTCCCAAAATTTCCCCGAAACACTCAGAATCAATTATGAACCATACGGATGAACCGAGAAGGAGTCCAAAACCTAATTCTAATCGTCAATACAAGTCAAGGAATCCATACTAAAATCCATTAATCGATTAGAGTGGCGAATTTATTTCCGGAAATATAATTTAGAAAATACGAGCCGTGACAATAACAGTTTAAAAAATTATTAATATAATTTCTCGTTAATTCTAATTATTTCTTGGAATTAATTCTTAATTCCTTTAATTTATATTCAAAGGAAATTCCTTCATTAATTCCTTTTGAATTAATATTCCCCTCTCATTGATTTAAAATCAATTTCCATTTGATTTTGTGGATTCCCGAGTCTCTCCGAGTTGATTGTTTGAAATACAAGGAGTTTGAGATGCTTGATATGGAAATTTGATGTATTGATGGATGTTCGGGTGATTGCCACGAGAGTTTAGAAATCACATTTCATTTGTTAAATTCTTCCCTAAAATCCCTTTCATTTCGATATGCAATTAGGCCTCATCCCATCTGCATTTCGATATGTAGTGCTGGGATTGGATGGCTAACATATTATTTCGATATGCAATGGGATTGCATATCAAAATGGTGCCTTGTTGGTTTCTTCTAGTGAGTTGGTATATCGAAATACACACCATGTGTATTTCGATATGATGGTCCTCTGACCCCTTCCCCCTCTTTGCCTATTTTGATATACACTTTAGGTGTATATAAAAATATAGGCTCTTGAGTTGTATATCGATTTCCAGTATTTCGATATGCACTTATGTGCATATCGATATAGGACTGCTCTGGTGCCCCTTCATTCTTTGTGCATTTTGATATACACTTTGTGTGTATATCGAAATATGGGTTCTCTGGTGTCCCCTCCCTTTATATGTATTTCAATATACACAGGAGGTGTATATCGAAATGTGATCCTTCTAGCGATCCTCCCTCTTAGTTGCATTTCGATATACCATCCAGGTATATCAAAATGAGGACCTTCTGGTCGATTATGTATGGGTTGTATTTCGATATGCACCTAGAGTGCATATCGATATACATGTGTTCTGCCCACTTCCACCATTGATCGCATATCGATATACATGTATTGTATATCGATATGCAGCCCATTAAGGGTAGTTTTGAGATTTGGTTGTAGGGTTGTATATATATGATATTTCTCTCAAACCCTATGTATTATTCATTCAAAATACAACACAACCAACCACACTTCTCTCTCTCTCTCTCTCTCTCTCTCTCTTCTCCCTCTTGTATCTCTCCCATCTCTCTCCCAATCCAAGGTGGTGTGGAGCTTCGGCCTTCACAAAGAGTGTTCCCTTGGACCTCCTGTATATATGAATACCCTTGGATTCATGGGTTTCTCAAAGAACTCTCACCTAGAGTAGTCTATCTGGTCTCAAGAGGTAGAGTAGTCTAACCCTATGCACATATGTGTATATATGCCTCTCTCCTCTCCCTTCTTTTATGCACTAAATTCGTATGGATGCAAGTCTAGGGTTTCCTATGTTCCTAAATGTGTATGTCTTGGGTCTAGGACTCAATCGATGTTGTCTATTGCCTTTCTATAGCGTTAATTTGACATTTCCCATGCTAGAATCAAAAGCCCCACTTTTGTGTAAAACCCCTATTATTGATTTCTTGTAAAATTTGAGGCAAATGAGATTGGTCAAGGGAAATATCAAATTGGCTTCTTGGAATGTAAATTGGTATACTTATACCTTTGAAAATATTGGAAATTGGCCGTTTGGCTTAAATCGAGAAATTTGAAAAAATGTGGAATTAGATCAAATTGTTGGTTTATGATAGATATTGATCCCTAAGTTGGCTAGATTTATGGGATTTTGATCCCTGAGATTTTGATCCCTAAATGCTATGCATTCACGACACTGCACAATGGGGGTTTGACTGAACTCTCCCATCGAGTCAGGTAATACGAGGAATTATGCGATTAGTTTAGCTGACAGGCTGCTAGCACGGAACATTAACCTAAACTCTTTAATTATGAAAATGGTTAACCTTATTTAGATAAGGAATTGGAAATCATTTGGAAAACCCTTATTTTGACAAGGTGTGATTTTGACATGGATACTTGATATTTGGCAAGATATTGGAAACCACTTGATTTATTGGAAAAGGAATCGGAACAACTTATTTATACTCGATCACCTCTTTAAAAACCCATCGGATTCTCTTGCATACATCGCATACATATTTCTATACACCTACACACACATCTATCATATATATCATATATTTAGATTTCTCTATTAGGAATATGTCTAACCCTCTATTTTTAGGGAAATATCCAATGACATAGCTTGAAGAGGAGTTTCAAGCCATTTGAAGACCTTTGAAGGCATCCTATTTGTATTGCACTTCTTACTTCCTTTTCCGCACTTTTGTTTAAGTTAATGGTGCACGGGTCTGTAATAACTAGATTTAAACTTTATTTACTAATGTCTGTATGTGATTGACATTTATTGGGGCTACATGTGGGATTTATTTTAGTATTTCATTTATATTGCTCTAATACCCCTTTTCAAAAAAAAAGGTTTAAAATTCCAGGGCCGTTACACAAAGGGTATAGTGACGCATAATGTCATTATACCCCAGGTTTGTGCCTAGATGATGATTAAGCTCAGCAACACTCATAATTATCCGGGCAATGTTGGGAGATATTTGCATTGGAAAGAGCCTCCAACGAGACAAAATAGTGCGAAAAAAATGATGAAGATGTAATCTAACTCCCCTTTCGATAATTTGAATCAAAGGAATGAATATAGTATTTCTGCCGGTATTATCGTGATAATAATGGTCGACAAATGCAAGTTCTGTGGAGTCATCATCAAGAATGCCATACATTTGGCAGAACTGCTCCATTTTTTCTAGAGTGTTGCACCAATTTCGTAAGATGCCCATGAGAAATGATTGAAAGAAGAAAAATTTCATAGGAAATAGAAGGACTTATAGAAGAAAAAGGTGAAGCGATGGATTTGAATGGCAAACAAAAGCACAAGAGGATTAGAGAAAGAAGAAAGTTGAAAGAAATTTGAGTCAGTGCCAAATGAGTGAGTGGAAAAAGGGTTTTATAGGAATTCAAATTTTTTTTGAATCCCGTTGGACAAGCTTCCTTTTCTAAAGCAGTGATAATTAATACGCTGTCATCGCATTAATTGCGTCTATCATATCCTTAAAAGAACTGTCCCCTTTTTCTGTCATTTGCCTTAAAATACTATTCAAAATGGGATATTAAAAGAAAAATGATCAAATATGACATGCATGCCAATAATCAGCTTTCCCCATATTTTGTGCTCGCCAAAGTTATAGGCAAAGCTGAGGGGCTTTTGTGGTGGATAAAAATAATTATAAGGACAAGAAAGTAAATTTGAAGTTATTAGAAATCCTCAGAAGTAATTTCCCGTACAGAAATATTAATTCCCACACTGAATTAATATTTTCCATACTGGAAAGTGACTTTCCGAACTGAAAAATATCTCCGAGTATAAAAGAATGGGATGAATAGTGTTTTCCGACAATGGTACTCCTATGATACATACCCCAAGCTAAATCTGAGCTCGGAAAAGATGTATTGACCATGGGAAATTGATGCAGATAGCATTGCTGAGGAGTATCTGAGAGACAGTGGGATCAAGACACGTGGAGCCGCACTCAGGACCACCACCCGAGCAGAGCAGCTCAGCTCGGCCAAACAACCCGCTGTTCGGACTTCACCACGATTAAGCTCGGCCAAGCAACGTTCTTGAAGCCCAGACCCATCTGAGCTTATTACATGATTCTTTTCGACCACTCCAGATTTCAAATGACATTGTTCTCGCACTGATATCATCATCATCCACACAGCTCATTTCTCCCATGTGCTCGGCACCCCAACTCGACTCTCCTTTCTCTGTGCAGGAAGTGCTAGCACCTGGCCCCACATGATTGCTTTGTCTTTTCTTATTTTTGTCTTAACCCAACATGTTTAGGGTTTATTTTGTTTCCCTTTTGAGCCTAATTTACCGACTGGCCCAAGATTGTACTTAGTTTTCTTTCTATTTTAGGCTTTCAAGGGCCGCCCTATAATGAGGGACTGGAGTACTGATGCAAGGAGTTGAATATATTGAAGAAAATTGAGTCAAGCTTGTGCTTGTTCATTCCCCCATTCCCCTTTCGGCATTCCCTGTGAATCAACGAATCAAGATTAAAGCAGTTGTCTAGTATTCTTCGGAATCAATAGATCAGCGAGCCTTGATTCTGGTATTGGTGTGCCAATCAACAGATTCGAGAAGAGGATTACACCGATATTCTTCAGAACCAACGGAAGCATCCTGTTTATCCTTTGTTTTCATTTTCGGTTCTGTTCTTATTTCTGCTGCATGAGTTGAAGGCTGTAGGTGGATTCGTTCCCAATAATCCACATTGCATCAGTTCGTATCAGAGCTCAAGTTCAATCCTCTGAAATTTTCAATTCCAATTCCTGAATCCATGGCCCCCAGAAGACGTCCAACTCAGGAAATCGAAGAAGACAGACTCGACAGGCTCCAACAGACCATGGAGAACCTGGCTGCGAGTGTTGCTGGAATACAACTCCAACCTCAACAACCCCCTCAGCCATGCCGACGGACAAATCCTCGTGAGGAGGAGGAGGAGGTGAAACATGATCACATGTATTGAGATGATGAGGAGAATCCTTTTACTGAAGAATACCCAAAAAGAAGGTGGGAGGGAAATCCACATTTTCTCTACCGACGTGCGGAGCGAGAAGCACCTGTCCCTCCCTCTAAATGGGACACGAGACTAAAAATTGATATCCCTGAGTTTCATAGAGGAATGAAACCATAAGACTTTCTAGGCTGTCTCTTCACTATTAAAGAAGTACTAGAATTCAAAGAAGTGCTAGAGGATAAATGGGTACCCCTCGTGGCTACGCATTTTCGAGGATAAGCAGTAGTCTGGTGGCAATAGCTGAAGGTGAATCGCTCTCGGGTGGAAAAAATGAAGATTGACTCATGGGAGAAGTTACAGAAGCATCTCCGTAGAGCCTTTCTGCCCCACAATTATTCTCGAGTCATGTACCAATGGTTCCAGAACCTCTAACAGGGTCCTAAGACAGTAGGTGACTATACCACTGAGTTCTATCAGCTCATGGCCCGAAACGACCTTGGAGAGACGGAAGACCAGCTGGTCTCTCGTTATGTTGGAGGCTTGCAAATAAATTACCAGGACACACTCAATATGTTCGATCTTTACTCTATCTCAGACGCGCACCAGAAGGCGTTGCAATTGGAGAGGCAAACTAGGTGGCGAACAACAATCTAGCCCTGGACATCATCCAGTAGCCGTATTGCGGTTCAACAGGAGGTTAGCCGAGCTGCCTCTCAGTCTGGCCGAGTTCCTAACCCGATGACAAGCTCAGCAAGGCCAATCGCCAGCAGTACGGGCCGTTGCTTCAAGTGTGGGGAGCCTGGTCATAGGTGTTTAGACTGTACGAAGCCCGCCATACGAAAAGGGTTATTCATCGATAACGATGATCTTGTCAGAGTAGAGGTGGATCCACATGCGGAGGATCCAACTGAAGAGCTGACCGGGGAAGAATTGAGTGACGAAGAAGAGGAGCATATTGCTGGGGATTGCGGACCATTGCTGGTTGTTCGGCGGACCTACCTAACACCCTGAGATGTTAGCGGGGATGACTGGTTAAGAAACAATATTTTTCAATCCAGGTGTACCATTGGAGGAAAAGTCTGTAAGTTTGTAATCGACTCTGGAAGTTGTGAGAATGTGATCTCGAAAGAAGCCATAAGAAAATTAGGTTTGACAACCGAAAAACACCCAACACTCTACAAGTTGACCTGGTTGCAGGAAGGAGAGAAGGTCACAGTATCTAGACAGTGCCGGGTAGCACTTTCCATTGGCTCCAATTACAAAGATCAGATCTGGTGTGACATAGTTGAGATGGATAAATGCCACCTTATATTGGGAAGACCGTGGCAGTTCAACCATGCCGTGCAACATGACGGCCACAAAAACACTTACAATTTCATGGTTAATAAAGTCAATGCGATACTCTATCCAAGCAAAGAGGAACCTTCTTAACCAGTAGCAGAGAAAAGCCCAAGCTTGTTGTCCAGACAGAAGTTTGAGAACGAACTAATGGAGCCAGGCATCATATATTTCTTAGTGGCAAAAGAACGAGGGCGGGACCGCGGCAACTGGCAGCTCGGCGAGGAGCAGCCGCTGCCAGAGGAGGTTCATACATGTGTACGGGACCTGCTCGCAGAATTTGGAGATGTATTCCCTGATGAATTGCCAACTGGGTTACCACCTTTGAGGGACATCCAACACTAGATTGACTTGGTCCCGGGATCAACTTTACCAAATAGGCCGCACTACTGTATGAGTCCCCGGGAATATAAGGAGCTAAGGTCTCAGGTAGAGAAACTGCTTGACAAAGGTCATATAAGGGAAATCCTGAGTCCTTGTGCTGTCCCTGCACAACTGACCCCAAAGAAAGACAGATCATGGCGAATATATGTTGATAGCTGCGCAATCAATAAAATCACAGTGCAGTATCGTTTCCCTATCCCTCGGCTGGACAACTTGCTAGATCAGCTCAGCGGAGCCGCAATATTCAGTAAGCTTGATTTGAAAAGTGGATATCACTAAATCCGGATCCGTAAAAGGGATGAGTGGAAGACTACCTTCAAAACCTGGGAAGATCTATATGAATGGATGGTCATGCCTTTTGGCCTGTCTAATGCCCCGAGTACTTTTATGAGAGTGATGAACCAGCTATTCAAGCCGTTAATTGGAAAATTTGTCGTTGTCTACTTTGATGACATTCTCGTTTACAGCCGTGACGAAGACACCCATGTGCAACATCTGCGGCAAGTTCTATATCTACTTCGGTAAGGTCAGTTTTTTGCTTCCCGAGCTAAATGTTCATTCGTGATGACCAGTATACTCTTCCTAGGGTACGTGGTATCTGACAAGGGAATCTCTGTTGATGAGACAAAGATTATAGCTGTACAGGAGTGGCCCACGCCAAGAAACATCCATGACGTCAGAAGCTTTCACAGCTTGGCTTCGTTTTACAGAAGGTTCATCCCTAACTTCAGTACTATCATGGCCCCCATCACTGATTGTATGAAGGTTGGTCAGTTCCTATGGATGGAGGCAGCCACACTGGCCTTTGGTGAGATCAAGAACAAGTTAACCTCTGCACCTGTGCTGGCTCTACTAGATTTCTCCAAACCTTTCGAGTTGCACTTTGACGCCTCCAAAGTGGGGATTGGAGATGTCCTTAGTCAGGGAGGTCGCCCAATTGCATTCTTCAGTGAGAAACTGCACGGGGCCAGAACCAACTACATCACATATGACGTAGAGTTCTATGCTATCATCCAAGCCTTAAAGCATTGGTACCCCTATCTCTTTTAGAGTGACTTTATCTTGTTTTCTGATCATGATGCTCTCAAACACATCAACAACCAAGATAAGCTTTAAGCGCGGCACGCTAGATGGGCAGCCTACATGCAGCAATTCACTTTCTCGACCAGACACAAATCCAGAGTACAGAACAGAGTGGCAGATGCTCTCAGTCAGCGAACATGCCTCCTCAACACTCTGCGGACTAAGGTGATGGGTTTTGACTCCTTTCAAGAACTTTTAAAAACTGATGTGTTTTTCAATCCAATTGTTCAGGATGTCCTGGCTGGATGGTGTCCCGAATATTCTTTACATGATAAATTCTTATTTAAGGGAAACTAGTTATGCATCCCTGACTCGAGCCTCCGACTCAAAATCATTAAGGAACTCCATAAAGAAGGCCATGTGGGCAGGGACAAAACTAATTATTTGGTCGGCAACTCCTACTTTTGGCCCTCTATGCGGCGAGATATTACCAGGATCGTGGAACAGTGCAGAATTTGTCAGGTCGCCAAAGGAACTGCAACCAACGTGGGTCTTTATCTACCTCTTCCCATTCTAGACCGTCCATGGTCTAGTGTCAGCATGGATTTCATCCTTGGCTTGCTACACACCCAGCGCGGATTTGATTCCATTTTTGTGGTAGTGGATAGATTTACCAAGATGGCTCACTTTATCGGCTGCAAGAAGACCAATGATGACATCCACATAGCAGAGCTCTACTTTCGAGAGATGTATCAATTGCACGGCCTCCTGGTGTCAATTATCTTTGACAGAGACACCAAATTTCTCAGCCACTTTTGGAGATGCTTATGGAAGCTAACTGTGGTGACCAGACCCATGCCCTGAGGAGAAAACTGTCACAGAAACTTATCACCTACGAATCGGCCATACGGACCATCCAAACCGGAGGGTCCCGCGGTGTGTCCGACTGTCAGCATCCGGACGGGTCCCTTCGGTACCCTGTTTGCAGCTCGCGACTCGTTCCTGTCCGGACCGATGGGTTCACATTAAGAAACCCATCGCAGAACCAAGTACAAGGACGTCGTCCATAAGAGTTCCGGGCCGAAGGGCCCGCTAGTGTCCGGAGGGACAAACTTCGGTGACACTTTGCCGCCGCTCGCGGCTATTGCCGAACAAACCGGACCATCCGGAGGACTATCCTCCTGTCGCCATCGTGGGGACCCGACTGAGGTGCCCCATCCGTACGGTTCAACCCGGTCCACCAACCGTCTAGGCCCACCCTTGGGCCCTCAACGTACGGCCCACTCAATATTCGTGAGCCCCAAGCCAACATCCCCCTATAAATACCCCCTATGGGCACTGTTCACGGGATCCTGGTCCTCGTCCTGATCTTGGATCCCCGACCGCCACCATCCGGCCTCCTTCGATTATTGCTTTATCTTCCCAGACAGTTGCTAACTTGAGCATCGGAGACCCCGTTGGTAAAACCCCACCGGTGGGCACTAATCCTTGTTTTGCAGAAGCCAAACAGGAGGACCCATTTGTTTGATTGCAGAGACCACACAAGCCACCGGACGAAACCGACTTCCCGCTTCCGAAGGCTCAGCGGCCATAGAGAAGCCTCCGGCAGAAACATGTTACCACAATTGGCGTTCACGGTGGGACCTAGCACCAGTATCAGTGGAAATCGGTTGTCTGCCCTTCTCTCTAGCTACCCTCATGGAAGACGTTAACGCTACGCCAGTGGCCCAGGACCCCACTCTTCCCATCGGTCCTCCTCCGCCACCCCCGCAGCATGTTTCTGTGCGGCTCTTTTCCTCTCCGACCGGCCTTACGCCGGAGCTAGGATCGGCTTACACTGCGGCCGTGGACCGGATGCTGAAGGAAAGAGACGCGGAGATCTCCAAGCTTCGCGAACAGGTGGCTCGGGCCACCAACGTCGCCGACTTCGTCTCACGATCCTCAGGACAGCAGCAGAGGAGGCGCAAATAAAGGGAAGACAGGGAGCGCAAAGGAAAGGGAGTGGCTGAAGGACAAGAGCGTCGGACGGACCACTCGGATGGCAACGACAGGCGCCCAAAGCGTCACGAGTCTGTCCCTCTTTACATTTACGAAGGAGGGGAGTTCGTTGAGGTCCACCCGCAAGACTTCTGGCCGGAGACAGAGGACTCCGGTCAGCAGAGGGAGAAGCGCCATCGCGACCGGGAAGAAAGGCACCGACACCATTCTCCGGCATCTGACGATGATCAAAGGGAGCATCGGCGCCACCGAACGGACCACCATGACGAGCATCCCTCCGGGCAGGCCCTTCAGGCTGTCGATGCTCGCCTGGAGCAGCTCAGTCTCTCCCCCTTCTCCCGAACCATCGACTCGGCCGTCCTTCCTACTGGTTTCAGCTTGCCCAAATTCACCAGGTACGATCCAAAAACCGACGCCTACACCCATCTCATCTACTACCGACAAATCATGGCGCTCTACTCCTCAAGCGACGCCATCCTGTGCAAGGTTTCCCTACGAGCCTTGGCACCCTAGGATCGCTCTGGTTCAACAAGCTTCCTTCCCGGTCAATCCGGAGCTTCAGAGATCTGGAGAGGACCTTCCTTGCCCGCTTTGTCACTAGCGGCAAGTAGAAGAAAGAGGTCGACTCTCTGATCAGCTTCCGGAAGCGACCAGACGAGACCCTACGGCAATATGCCGACCGGTACTGGGAGCTTTACAACGACATCCAGAACTGTGATCAGGGAGTCCCCACTTCTTCCTTCAAGCTGGGCTTAGAGTCCGAAAGCCCCATGCTCTGGGAGCTTATGATCCATCCTGCAGAGAACATGGATGACATGATGCAAATGATTGACAAGTTTTGTCAATTGGAGGACCTTCTGGCCGAGCGCGCCTCTATCCGATCGTCTCAGGCACGGCCTGCCCCCGCTCAGCACAACCGAAGGCAGGTTAACATTGTAAAAACAGGGGATAGGAGGGCCCCCAAACCGGAGGATTACGTGGCGGAGACCACGGTTTTCACATAGCCAATCTACATCGTCCTCCGGCTGATCAGGGATGAGCCGTTCTTCAGAGAATCGGATCACAAGCTGGGAGAAAGACACCCCAATGGGAAGGCCTACTGCTCTTACCACCGGGAGAGGGGACACTTCACCAACTCCTACCTGCCATTCAAAGCCTACCTAGAGCATCTGGTCCGACAGGGTCATCTTGACAAATGGATCGACCGGCGCAAGACACCGGCCGCCAGACCCAATGCATGCCAGGCAAACCAGGATGAAGAGAATATCCCCATGATCCCTTAATCCGGCGAATGCCGAACGGATCCCCCCACACTGTAATACGTTCTTTTTACTATTATCCAATGAAACTCTTTTTGTCTTCCCTTCTTTGTGTTCTTCATTGCTTTTCAGAACATAACACCGTGGCTCCGGTAGACGCACGCTTTGACGTGGTTTTAACCTGCCGACCACCCTATGGCTCCGGATTAGGATGTCCATCCATCACTATGGCTCTGGACAATTCATCCATCACTATGGCTCCGGATTATGATGTCCGTCCATCACCATGGCTCCAGATTATGATGTCCGTCCATCACCATGGCTCTGAATTGTCTACTCATCCTGAAGACCGACCGTCTGGCTTGGCCGGGTCGCTGCAATGAAGACCATGGCTTCGGATTATGATGTCCCTCCATCACTATGGCTCTGGACAATTCATCCATCACCATGGCTCCGGATTATGATGTCCGTCCATCACCATGGCTCCGGATTATGATGTACGTCCATCACCATGGCTCTGAATTGTCTACTCATCCCGAATACCGACCGTCTGGCTTGGCCGGGTCGCTGCAATGAAGACCATGGCTCCGGATTATGATGTCCATCCATCACTATGGCTCTGGACAATTCATCCATCACTATGGCTCCGGATTA
>NMUG010007220.1:0-12177 GCA_002855965.1 Monotropa hypopitys
TCATTTCCATTCCAATTCTTCTACAATATTTATCTTTCTTCCTTTCTCATCTTCTCATTTACACAATTTCTATTTCATTAATTAACACCAGTTGTATTCCTTTTCTACTATCCAATCCTCTTTTTCTCACAGTTCTTATTTCTAATTCATTTCCGAACACTCTTCTATTCCTTTATCATAACTCCGTCTCATTAATCATCTACTAAACTCCCATCTATTTCTCAAGACCTCTATTTCCTTTTTCCTCTCAACTACGCGCTTATAATAACTAAGTCACGCTATGCTATTAAAATGACAACTCCACTCTGCCACCCAAGTCTAATCACCATTTACTCATTCCTCTTGCTTCCATCTTATTAAGCATTTACAGGATTCTCTTTTAATCCCAAGACTTTATCCCCTATTTCATCTACAATCTGCGCTTATGATAGACTAAATCACATTATGCCATTACAATGATGCTAATGATCCACAACTAATCTCAAAGAAAACAACATGATTATATGTATAAAGCAATAAACACCACATTGTCATACACAGTTCATTATGCTCTAAGTTAAGCATAAAACATATTTCCTCCTCTCCCAGCATGTTCCTAATGTCCTCCACATCTAATAATTGTTTATATTAAACATGGAATATTAAATAAGAAATTGCAACTTTAAAAGTAACTATTAAACTCACTGATATCCCTTTAAGGGATAGTATTCCTTTTTGGTGCCCCGGAATGAGTTGTTTTCCTAACACCTATATGAGAACAATTCCCAATTATTACTCCTTAATTTCTGACTTCAACATGTATATATGTTTATTTAACATTTTAAACATTTCCCATTATTTTCTCAGTTCTGCCATTTCCGAGTGCCCGATTATCGATAACCCGCATGACCGGGTTATCAGTAACCCAAGCTTCTCTTTTTCCAAAATTTTAAGTCTGGGTTACCGATAACTAGCTTAGACAGGTTACCGGTAACCGGAACTTCTGGATTTCTGCTCTATGATGTTCTACTGAAAGGTTACCGATAACCTATTTCCTCAAGTTACCGGTAACCAGGGTTTCTGTCGTTCTGTTCAATCTTCTTCCTATATTTTCTGGGTTCCTTCTTCTGTTCCTAAATTTTCTATGGTTTTCAACAAATTAAATTCTCATAAGTTTCCTTAATCTTCTCTAATCTATTTTGTTCCAGGTATACATATATACTCTACAATTGAGAATTGAATTATAAAAGGAAACACTTTGATTACCTCAAATGTTCCAGACTCCGGGGTTTGATTCTTCTTTCATTTCTCAACTCTGAGAGGGTTAGACCCTCTCTCTGCAACGTCTTCGCTCCTCTCTCTGCCTAAATTTGCTTCCCACCGATTTGATCTTGTTTCTACACCTTAGTCTTGATACGATTTTTGCCTTAATACAATTTCTTCTAACACCTGTTCATTCCTGAACCACATCCACGTATTTGTTTGCATAAATTTGGGTCAATTACAATTTTTACCCTCTAATTTCCAATCCTTCCAATTAACTCCCCTATTCTCTTAATTTATTCAATTTTCCCTTCTTTTATTACTAAATTTCAGACTTTTCCGAAATGGGTCTTACACTTTCTCCAACTGGTTGTCTTTTTCAGGGCCTCAGGACGAAGAAGATGATTGGTTCGGGGCATGAACGGGATGGACTGTATTATCTGGACATTCCGGGACAAGCTTTTTCACTTCTGTCTATGCATCTTCATACCAGAGGCATCGTCGTTTGGGTCATCCATCTTTATCTAAATTGTGTCAAGTGGTTCCGAGTATTTCTTCTATTTCTGTTTTAGAATGTGATGCATGTCAATTGGACAAGTGCCATCGTAGTGATTTTCCTCGTAGAGTTGAGATTCGTCATTTGGAGTTTTTGAGCTTGTTCACACTGATATTTGGGGTCCATCTCGAGTTAAAAGTCTAAAAGGATTTCAATATTTTGTTATTTTTGTTGATGATTGTTCAAGAATGACTTGATTATATTTAATGAAAGAACGATCTGAACTTCCACATGTGTTAGTCCAGTTTTTATAATGAAGTTTCCACTTAGTTTGATAATCGTATAAAAGTGTTGTGGTCTGATAATGCAATGAACTATACTCAATCGCATGTATCTTCTTTTTGTACTGACCGTGACATCATTCATCAAATCAGTTGTGTCCACACTTCTTAGCAGAATGGTGTTGCTGAATGTAAGCACGACATCTACTAGATGTTGTGCGCACTCTAATATTCAATATGCATGTTCCGAAACAGTATTGGGTAGATGCAGTTCTTACTGCTTGTAATCTAGTTAATTGCATGACATCTTCTATGTTGAATAATGATGTTCCGTTCTCCATGCTATATCCAGGTGTTACTACTTTTTCCTTATCCCATCGTGTGTTTGGTTGTGTCGCTTTTGTTCATAATTTGAAACCCAACCGCAACAAGTTGGCTCCTCGATTTTCAAGTGTGTCTTTCTTGGTTATTCTCGGACTCAAAAAGGTTATAGATGTTACAATCCTCTGTTGCGTAAGTATTATGTCACTGTCGATGTTACCTTTTTTGAATCCACTTATTTCTTTTCTTCCAGGGATTATCCATATCAGTCATTTTCTGAGTTGGTATATCTATCCTAGTGTAAGTCATTCCTGTATCATCTCCTTTGCAAGTTTATCAGCATAAAATGACACTCATGCAAGATTCAGTTCCTTTACCGCCTTTGCCTGCAGCTCATATCCCCATTCAACCACCATCATCTTCTATGCTCATGGCTCCTTCCTCTTCCTCAACAAATCCAAATAACCTTCTTATTGTTCATCGAAAAGGTAGTCATACTTGTCCCTCTAAATATGTTAATTCCAATTACATTTCTTTACATCGTGTTTCTTTGTCATACCATGCTTTTTCTATGTCTGTCTTATATTCTCATTCCCACCAATTATAAGTAGGCTCTGTCGTTGTCTGGTTGGAAAAGTGTCATGGATGAAGAAATGTATGTGTTACATCAGAATCATACTTGGGAGCTTACATCGCATCCTGTTGGGAAGCTGTCATGGATGAAGAAATGTATGTGTTACATCAGAATCATACTTGGGAGATTACATCGCATCCTGTTGGGAAGCATACAGTTGGTTATTATTGGGTTTATACGGTGAAGTGTCATCCCAATGGTTCTGTTGAACGTCTCAAGTCCCTATTGGTGGCCAAAGTGTGGTGTGGATTATTTAGAGACTTTCTCTCCGGTGGCTAAACTTAATTCTGTTCGTATTCTTATCTTTGTGGATGTCCACTATATCAGTTGGACATCAAAAAATGCATTCTTGCATGGTGATTTGCAGGGGGGTTTATATGGACCAACCACCGGGATATGTTGTTTCTGGTAGTGAGCATAAAGTATATTGCTTGAAGAAGTCACTATATAGGTTGAAGCAATCTCCTTGCGCGTGGTTTGACAAGTTTAGTACAGTCCTTATTCAGTATGGCTTTTGGCGTACCACCTCAGATCATTCGGTGTTTTGTCGTTTGTCTATCAGTGGTGTCATTATTTTGATTGTGTATGTGGATGATATCATCATCTTTGGGAGTGATCAAGTTGGTATTATAGCCTTGAAGGTTTATCTTAGTCAACAACTTTATACAAATGACTTGGGTACTCTCAGATACTTTCTTGGCATTGAGGTGACTCGTTCTAAGGAAGGTGTGCCTTTGTTCTAATGCAAAGTATACTTTAGACTTGCTTTCCGAGATATGGATGTTGAGTTCTCAGCCGGTTGATACTCCTATAGATTATCATGACAAGCTTAGTGCTGACAAGGGGGAGTCATTTGATGATATGGGACAGTATAGACAATTGGTTGGAAAGCTTATTTATCTCAGTGTTACACGGCTAGACATCACTTATGCAGTTAGCGTAGTTAGCCAGTTTATGCGAATTCTTCGGCAACCCCATATGCAGGCTATCTCTCGTATTTTGCGCTACATAAAGGACGTCCCTAGCAAGGGGTCTATTGTATACACCATCACAGTTGCTCACCGTCATTGGCTTTAGTGATGCTGACTGGGTAGGGAGTAGGAGTAATAGGAGGTCTACTTCGGGATATTGCACTTTTGTTGGTGGTAATCTTGTGACATGTCGTACTAAGAAGCAAACTGTTGTGGCTCGTTCCAGTGCATAGGCTGAGTACCGTGCTATGGTCCATACAGCTTCTGAGATGATTTGGGTGCAGTCTATTCTTCATGACATAAGGATTACAATTCCTACTCCTATGGAGATGTTTTATGATAATCAATCCGTCATTTACATTGCTAATAATCATGTGTTTCATGAGAGTACTAAGCACATCGAAGTGAATTGTCATTTTGTTCGTCATTAGTTGACACATAAGCACATCGTCACTTTTTATGTTCGGTCTGAAGATCAGTTGAGTGATATTCTTACCAAACCGCTTGCTCATGGCCTTTTTCTATTTTGTGTGACAGACTGGGCATATTTGATCTCTATGCTCCAGCTTGAGGGAATGCTAGATATATAATATTATGTGCTTATTGGAAGTTTATGTTTTGGGTCTATTCTATATGAGCTTAGTGTGTAATATAGGGTTTTATGCTTCTAATATAAATAAAAGAATATGAGACCCAGGACAACTAAGCTCTCTCATTTTTGTCTCTCATTCTCCTCTCTTTCTCCTCTCTTTCCATCTCTCCTGATCTTTCACTATCTGAAAAACTAGTTTCTTCATTCACGTATATACTAAAAAAAGGGACCACAATAACACCATGACATGAGCAAATTTCAGAGGCAATTTGACAGCACAGAGATTTTTTCTAAATCTCTCTTTAAAATGTTCTCTATATGGGGTAAAGGGTGGAGACGAGTGGGATGCATAAACCAAAACTAAACATAGATCCGAAAACCACTGGAGTTTCATCTCCAATGAGATTTTTCTAACAGAAATTTATGTACAGACTCTACCAATGGATTCAAGGTGGGGCATGTGAATGCAACAGCACCCATTAATTTTTAACGAATATTTTAGATTAAAATGCATTTGTGGGTGCGTTTCTATACAAAGTTTTGCTCCCATATGACAGGAATTTGGATGCGCCCCCAGCTACGAGTAAACAGGTCTTGGACCAGATAACCTTATTCTTCCCAGTAACAGCCATTTGGCTACTCAGGTAATAAAAGAAAATAAAATAAAAGAAAGGGGAGTGATCTCTCTTAATGGTGAGAAAGGAAAAGAAAAGAAAGTGTTGTGTATATTCTCTGTATTGTATAGCTAATTAATGGGATAGGATTAGCTAGCTGTTTATTTTTGTTTCCTTATTATTATTCTTTACTAACATAGTTTTTCCTTTTTTAGCTTATAGTTAATGTATAAATAGAGTTTCTCTTGGTGAGATTGATATACAAGAAAATACTTCTCTCTCTTGTTTTTGACATGGTTATCAGAGCAGGAAACCTAATTTGTTCTCTTTCGCTGTCTTTTGGCGATCATACCTGGTCATCGTGAACCTATCACGCCTCTACTACTGGTCATTGTGAACCCATCATGTACAACATTCCTCTTCCCTCTCTGATTGTTCCCCAGAACTCGCCGGAGCTCTATCTATCCAGCTGCAACCTCCGACAATCTCCGGTGACCTCCTCTTGACCTCGCAACCACCATCCTGACCTCGACAACACTCGCAATCGCCCACTACCTCGCGACCCCACTCTTCTTCTTCTCTGGTTTGCAACACCCAAAACCTTCCAATAACCATGCCAGATCTCCTATTTCCTTCGTATATCATATACCACATAACTCTTCTTTTAAATTTACCAATTTGACCTCACAAATTCCTGATATTTCAGATTTGTCACAAAACTTTCTGAAATTACAGATTCAAACACTCTTTTCCAGGAATTTCACATTAGCCCCAACCTGTTATGGATATTACCATTTAGTTTCAGCCTTTACTAGATATTTATATATCTGCCCTTATCCTTTTTTTATCTTTAGCACCATGGGTGATCAAAATAACTCCAAGGACACTCTTTTCTTTGGAAAGGTTCCAATTACCTTCCATGGTCTTATGTCGTCACTGTGTTCTTGAGAGCCGGAAACAAAGCCTCTTTTCTAACTACTTCCAAACCTTCTGATGAAACAAAGGTTGCTTCTTGGGACAAAGAGGATGCCCAAATTATGACCTGGCTTTGGAACAGTCTGGAGCCCGAAGTTTATAATAAACTTTATCAAGATATTTTCTCTCTTCAACAGAGGGATCGCCCTGTTGGCACTTATTTTACTGAACTCAAGGGCATGTGGAACGAGCTGGATGTTTATCATCCCCTCACAACTGATTTAAAAACTCAACGACGACATCGGGAGGAGTTTCGCGTTAATAAAGTTTCGCGTTAATAAATTTCTTTCCGGATTACAACCGGAATTTGCTCCCATTAGTTCTCAGCTTCTTTCTAGCAAGGATATTCCAACTACCAGTGAAGCCTTTGCTCGGGTTCGACGTGCTCCTATTCAACCTTCACCTTTTGCTAAGGATGATCATTCTGACATAGATGCTCCTTCTGGGCATGGTGACACTCCCACGATTGCCAATTGTTGTAACATCCCCAAATTTTGAGAAACATTTTTTTTGTACATTTAAATAAACATTGGGGAGTTAATAGTAGTAATCAAACACAGTGCGGTAGAACTTCTCATTACATTCTTCTTAATACAATATACAAGCTGAAAGAGTACAAGAAACAGAGTACAACTGAGCTACTAACTACAAACTGTAAAGAGAAGGTACAACCGCTATAGTACAACAACCTGTAAACTGAAAGTAGAGTACAACAGCCCAACGGGAGCCAAGACTGCAGCTCCAACAGAACCAAACGCTAGCACAAACTCCAAGTCAACCTGCAAGAGGAACCCTGCAGTACAATCCTGGAAAGAGAGGGAAAGGAGGGTCTGAGCAAACACAGCTCAGTGACGGTAACAACTAAAGTCTAACAAGAGTGCCCAAGAAGTGCAAGTCTAAACAGAGTGAACCAAAGGTGAAGCAACTGAAAGGAAAGTAGGGCGGAAAGGAAAGTACAACGCACGCCCACACACACCCAACTCTAACCAAGGGACCAAGAGTCAACCCAAGTAGAATCACCAAGTGTAATCCCGATCGAAACCTCCAAGTGTAAACCACACCGGAACCAACCCACCAAACAAGTCACACATCTCGTAATATCTCATCCGAGTAACCCACCACAACAAGTACCACCAGAGAGCCTATCAAACCAGGACCACGCTCTCAAACACTGCCAAAGGACACCTCTCCACAGTAACCACTGGAACCCCAACAACTCTACTCATATCCTTTGGTAAAACATCAAATGTTGCATCACATGTTAATAGCGTCACCCCAGATCGATACTTCCCCTTTGGAACCAAGGGGTCACGGTGGGGACTACTTAACATTGATCGCATCGTTCGTAATATCAAGTGTTGTGGATTTGATTGTTATTTATATTGGAGATATTAGAATTACCAATTTGCTTTCCTTTCTTTCCACTTGTTCCAATAACCATATTCTGGCAGACTCCTCGTGGTAGCAAGTCTCTAGTCGACCTTCCACGAAGGCTAAAAGATCCATCTATGTTGAGCTTCCTTCCATGGCCCCGCCTGCCGGTGTGCACATGTCTTATTCCGGGACTTACAGGAACCCATTTACTCCCACCGATTGGCCAATTGGATTCTTCCTAGATCCCGCCTGTCGACGTATCTAGTAATTCCGCGACTTTTAGGGACACGTATCCCCCACTCAACGAAACCACAGTTGCTTGGGCATTCCTCCTCCAAGACAACATCCAACAAGATCACATATCATTCCAATTAACGTTGGTTGTTATAGTCGAATTTGGGTGAAAGGTCAAAGATTACAAGAAGGTAGTCCTCGTAGGATCTATCCTTCGTATTTGTCGTTCATTGAGTATATTGCGTTCATTGAGTGAGTTCGTTACTTTCAATGATGTTTTCACTTTCCACAACTTTCACATCTCTATTCACGGGCGGCCAAGACACGCCAACACTCTACCACATTCCATAATTTCCATACAAGGGTGGACAAGACACACCCACAATGTACCCACACAAAGATATCCAAGACGTAACAACAATACCCAATTTCCAACCGTGGAAGTCAAACATCAAACCACACACACTCATCCAAGAAGGTCATCTAATCAAGAATGACTCACCAAAAGAACCCAACGACAAGTATTTCATTCTAACAACCAACAAGCCATAATTTCACTCTACCGTGATTTCCCAAGTCATAACACAATCAATATTCCAAGACTTACCCATTTTCCCAAATTAAGTTCACCTAAGTCAATTTCTCGCCCAAGGGTAATCATCACCACAAAACCTCTTCATACCATACACAAGGCCAACACACGTCTCACTCGTTCTCGTAGGAACCCAACAATACTCAACACGACTCAAATCCATAAAAAAACACTTACAAACTCACTAAGGCATTTCATCAAACACTAAGCACGCACAAAGAATTTTAGAATCTCCAACAAACAAATGTTCCTACGAACCTCCAAATCACCTCAAACCAATGAATTCCCCAAGATTTCCCAAATTACTACTCGACGAATGATTTATAATTTTGACTACACAATACAAGTGTAAGAGGGAATTCGAGCAACAATCAATCGAGTGATTAAACGACGAACGAGTGAATTTAGAACAAACATTCATACGCACACAAGGTAGAATTTAAGAGTTACCCACATTTAGTTGCCGGAGTCGCCTTGCCGGAAAATCACCGGAAAAGTCACCACCGCCACAACCCGCGCTCACGAACCTATATACATCAAAATGATCATAACGATGAGTACTACAACGTTTACTAAAGACGCGAATCAAGAAACTCATTTCTAGAAATCGACTTACCGAAGAACGACGACTAATTGCTTCAATCCTTACGTTGCCGGAGAGCTCTTGACGTGGTGAACAACGTTTCTCCTTCGCAAAACTCGATTCAAGTTCGTTTGGACCTTTGATTTGAAGAGAGAAGTGAGAGGGAGAGAAGAAGGAGGTAGAGGGGGAGCCTTCTGCAGAAAATGGGCAAAGAATGCCCTAACTCGGACCAAAATCATATATATAGGACCCTACGCGAAAAGACCATTTTGCCCTTAATGACATTTCGCACCGGTGCACGCCTGATCTGCACCGGTGCAAACCCCCGTTGCACCGGTGCATCAACCGATGCACACCTCATTGCCTCACATCCGAACATCTGTGCACCGGTGCAAACCACATCTGCACCGATGCAACATTGAGCAGAACCTACTGAACTTACCCTGCACCGGTGCACCAAATACCTGCACCGGTGCAACTGCTTCGAAAGAAAGCAGTGCACTCTGGACAACACCTGCACCGGTGCAACTCCAACCTGCACCGGTGCAACTGAACCAAAACTAAAATAAAATTGCTGAGTGGTCCCCGAGGCCATTCCGGACGCCTCGGACAAGCACCGAACCAAAAGGTTCAACGGGATCTCTAGATGATATAATCGCACTCGAATACGATCAAACGGACATGATTTTATGGATTCATTGACGACGAAAAGAATCGATTAAAACTTTTGGAGTGTTACAAATGTGGACATCCTCCCCATCGTGGTGGTCGTAAACATGTCTGTGGCTGGAGTGGTCGTAGTAGTCGTACAAATGGTGGATGTGGGACTCAGAGTTGTACTCATTGTGGTCGTAGTAACCACACTATTGAAACTTGTTGGGTTCTTCATGGCACACCTTCTTGGGCTAACCAAGCTGAATTTGATAATTCCACTCCTACTACAGCTTTTGAGGAGCATGTTACCATAACCAAAGCCGAATTTGATGCTATTCTTCAACGAAACCATATTGTCTTGTAATTCTCGACCAATCTCGATGGTTCAGGTAATAAATGTCTTCTCTCATCCCCTACTTCTCGTTGAGTCATCGATTCAGGAGCCTCTGATCACATGATAGGTAACTAATCTCTTATCTCTCATCTTACTCATATTTCTTCTCCATCCTATGTTACTATTGCAAATGGTACTAAAACTCCAATTTGTGGAATTGGTTCTTTTCATGCTTCTAATCTTATTTTTTTAGCTGTGTTATATCTTCCCCAATTTTCTTTCAATCTATTGTCAGTGCGTAAACTTACACATTCACTTCACTGTTCAGTAACCTTTTTCCTATACATTGTGTTTTTCAAGATCTAAAGACGAAGATGACGATTGGTGGGGATTTGAGAAAGATGGAATCTACTACCTCCACCCGTCTTTACCTTCGATAACAGTTGCCCTCTATTCTACTGTCTCTCCGTTCCAGTGGCATTGCCGGCTTGGACATCCCTCTCATCTTAATTTACAGCACTTGTTTCCATCTTTATCTATTGTTTCTAGGTTTAATTGTGAAACTTGCAAATTTAGTAAACATCGTCAACTATTTTTAAGCTTAGACCAGATCCTCATTGTTTACGTCCTTTGAAACGATTCACTTTGATATTCGGGATCCATCTAGAGCTACTCGTTCCTTTGGTGCAGAATATTTTGTCACTTTCATGGATGATCATTCTCGTTTAACTAGGTTATATGTGCTTAAAGATAGATCTCAATTATTCACTATTTTCAATCGTTTTATGCTAAAATACAAAATCATTTTAATGTCAGGTCTCTTACTCTTCGTACTGATAATGCTCTTGAATACAAAACCTTTCAACAATTCCTTGAGTCGAGAGGTATCATCCATCAAACTTCTTGTGTTGATACTCCTCAACAGAATGGAATTGCTGAAAGGAAAAATGATCTCGTTCTGCTATTGCTCGTGCTCTTATGATTCACTTACATGTACCAAAACACTTTGTGGGTGATGCAGATGCAGTTCTCACTGTGGCATACCTATTAAATAGAATGTCTTATCATATATTAAAAGGGAAATCCCCTTTCGAAACCATGTTTCCAGATAAAAAGCTTTTTTCTCTTCCCTCAAAGGTTTTTAGTTGTGCATGCTTTGTTCATAACCATGGCCCCAATCGGGACAAACTTGATTCTTGTGCATATAAATGTATTTTTCTAGGATATTCTCGTACTCAAAAGGGATATCGTTGATGTAGTCCAACTTTACATAAGCACTTTGTAAGTGTTGATGTCACTTTGTTTGATGACACTACATATTAATCTACTATAGGGGCTCAGTTAAAAGAGCCACTTTCTGTAGACCTTGTGATTCCTACCATTGTCCCTGATCATCAACATATCACTCCTATGAACTAAACATACTGAAGTAGACCCTGTGATTCCTGCCGTTTTTTACGAGAGAACTAAACATAATAAAGTTGATTGTCATTTCGTGCACCAAAGTGGAGTCAAAAAAATCTCCACTCCATTTATTCCATCCAGTTGTGAACTTGCAAATATCTTCACCAAAGCGCTATCCAAAAATTCCATCGACTCTATACGTGACAAGTTGTGAATGATAGACATCTACTCTCCAGCTTGAGGAGGGGAGTGTTGTGAATATCCTCTGTATTGTATAACATAATTAGTGGGATAGGATTAGCAAACTGTTTATTTTTGTTTTCTTATTGGTCATTCCTAACTTAGCTTTTCCTTATTTAGCTTATAGTTGATGTATAAATAGGGTTCCTCTTGGTGAGATTGATATACGGAAAATACTTCTCCTCTCTCTTGTTCTTGACAGAAAGGAATTTGATTTTTTACCAAATCTCACCACTTTTGGTGAGAAACAAAAATTGGTACTGGTGTGATTCATGATTCTCACCCGTCCATTACACTCTCCCTTTCTGTTCATCCAAAGATGGGAGAGAATTGATTCTTCTTCAAAATCCTTTCTTTTCTCAGGAAAACCATCCATACAAAGCGGCTGTAAATCCATTTTCGATATGAGAATTCATGTTTTAGTATATTATGTTAGAGAATCTGCAAGAGATTGACATAAAATCGTGACACTTTACGATCAGATAATAAAAACAGCTCAATAGTTTCAGAAGATGTGATGCACGATCATATGATTTCCATACCAGATCCGTTGGCGCCGACGAGAAGGCATCGCGATCCGGGCAAGATCTTGAGGCTGAAGTCCACGAAAAGAGGCGGTTGGGCATCGTATGCGAA
>NMUG010007221.1:0-12178 GCA_002855965.1 Monotropa hypopitys
CTTTCTCCTTGTGGTAGGAGCACATGAATTTGTCGTTTCCCCATCTGACGGCCCCCAATCTCTTCTACGACCATCTAAAGAACGACACCTTTTCAATTTTGCGAAGGAGTATGAACGTCAGCTGCTTGAAGACAGTGGTGTGGGCCACGAAATCATACGGCTTGTACGTTCGGGGATCTGCAAGCTGGACAGTGTTGGTTTCTTTCTTTCTAACCACATTGTTGTTGTTGGAACCGTGGTCGGAGCGATGCTCTGCCTTGCTCCTTTCCTCCTTAGCCTCTTCGAGTTTTGCGTGGAGCTCGATCTTGACCATGAGCTCATTCATGGTGGCCGGAGGGAAGAGCATCAGATCTTCGAACTCTTGATTGGAGTGGTCTAGACCGAGCTTGAATTACGTCACTGCAATTTTTTGATCACTGTCTTCAATTTCGTTGTAAAGGTCCCAATACCGGGTTGCGTATTGGTGCAGAGATTCTGACCTTGCTCGCTAAAGGTGAGGAGGGAATCAACCTCTTTCTTCACTCTAGTACTAGTGATGAACCGAGCCAGGAAGGCTGTTGAGAGGTCTCTCCATGAAGAGATGGACCCTACTGACAGTTGGTCAAACCAAAGTAGTCCAACCTCGCCTAGGATGGAAGGAAAGAGTTTGCACATCAGGGCATCCTCCCTTGAGTAGAGGGACATTATCTGACGGAAGCGCACAATGTGAGTGTACGAATCCATTTTGGGATCGTATTTGTTGAACTTAGGGGCACAGAAGCCTGCCGGAGACCTTGCAACTTCAATTTCTGGAGAGAATGAAGTGCATAGAATTCTTTCCTATTGGCACGGTTCATAGGTCCGAGATGACAGGACTTCCCTTCTCCTCCTCTGAGTGACCTATTACTCAGAGTAAAGAACCTGGATGTCTCCTTGGCCGCTATGCCTCTGGTGCATGTGTGGTGACTGCTCCCGTGCTAGGCGGGGTCTCTGAGCGACTGGGACTGCATTGGGACCGAGGCAGTCAAAGACAGCTCGCCGACGACTCTCATCCGAACGCTCGTCCATGTGCTGGGGAGGTAAGACTCGGCGCCTGACGCGATGGTCCTCGTTATCGTCAGCCAGACAAGGACTTCCTATTCTTTTCTTCCAAGTCTGTTCAAGACAGAGGGCCTATCTTGATCAAATCTGCTTCTGCTCTGGGAAGGCTCCTGGTATTCACGTCCATCCTCCTCGGCACGGCTTGGTACAGGTGCCTCCATCTCTTCTCGGTGGACTTCCTCAATAGGGTCATCTCGTGCATGAGGGCGTTGATCTGGTGGTCCCTCCGGCCCAAGTCACCTTCCAAATTACGAATATACTGCCTCGTAGTGAGCTTGACCGGTGGTTCAGGGCACGTATTGGTGCGGTGGATGTCGTCATTGGCAAGGGAGTGTACGGGCGTGCACACAACTGAGTTCTCCTGCCTTGCAATCCCTTTGCCCTTGGTCCTTCGGCCATCAGACTGGTTTCCTTTCGAGGTTTGATTTTTTGAATCCATCTTCAAGCTGCAACAGAGAGTTTGAGAAGTTCGAGAGTTTGAGAAAGAGTTCCCAAGCAAAGTCGCCAATTATTGGGGGGTAAGCCTTTCTTGCGATGGTTCCCGGTTGCTAGCGGTGGAGATGGGACTGAGCTACAAAAGAGAAAATGTTAGGCTACCGACCAATGTCGTTGGTGAACCCTCCGATGGCTAAGTCAACAATGGTTGTAGAGAGAGAAAGCAATTTGACAGAGTTTGGGCAAGAAGAGAAGGTGTACCTGTGCATTGAATGATATCCCTCTTATACAGGGCCATCAGCGAGTGTAGGATATGCACTTCGACGCGAATGAACCACCCATCTGTGCAATTGGATAGTGTGCTTGTCTCCCTATGCGCTTGAGCGACCGGACGACAAGTCGGACCCGACAATGTCAGGCGGCGGTGCCTGATAGCATTGGGCAGTAGAAAAGCTGAAAAGCGTGTCTGACGTGCTGCGGGAATTATAGAAAAAGTTCATCTCTGTGTCAGACATATGTCTGCCATGTACGAAAAACCCGAGATGCTCTCTCCCGAGGGAATCTTCCCTGCAGTCGAGGCTTTTGTCCTGTTTGGCCGAAGGAGCACCCTTCGGTTCGGTGAATCGTTGGGAGGGGACTATCCCCGGGCAGTAAACCTTCCATGTCGAAGTAAGCCCCGGGGGAACCCCCTTCGTCGGCCTCTGCTTTTGCTAGGTCGCTTGGCCTCGGCTTGCTGTATCATCGGCAGGGGATGTCCCTGCTACGAGGCTTCAGTTCCGAAGCGAGCCCAGGAAGCTCCTTCCGGCGGTATTCATTTGCTCGACCCTCTGATAGCTGGCCGGTGGTGTGGTCCTCCCGGAGGAGGTCGTGGCTCTGGCCTCTTATTGGTTTGGCCCCCAACATTAGCAGAGGGAAGAAAATTAATAACTTAGAGAATTTCGAAAATCATTTCTACCTGTGCCTTTAGCTGTGAGCGCAGCCGGTAGCCCAAGAAAAAGCGTAACCAGTTGCGCATAAGGGGATCTGACTGATGGGTTTGTCGTTTGGCTATTCGATGGAGTTTGTTTTGGTTTGATTTAATTCGTTTTGGGAGAATGTACATAGCATCGGATTTATTCTTTCCTTTATTCTCATCTTCTCACCCGAGAGAGAGAGAGAGAGAGAGAGATGTCGACAGAGAAAAAAAAGGGAGAAAAGGGTTTGGATTGAACAAAATGAGGAAAAACAAAACTGAAGAACCTAAATAAATTGGTAATAGCATCATGTACAATTATAATTTGATCTAAATTTGAAGTGTATTTGCGAGTTCGTCCCGGATTTCGGATTTTTGACTATGGTTCCTCACAAATACAAATTTTCGGTGTTTTATTGATTTAGTGAACTGGGTTTGTGAATTAATAGGGTTTTGAGTTCGATTGGAACTATATTCTGTGGTTAATAACCTTTAGATGGAGGATTTTTGCATATACGGTAGTTAATTAGTTGTGTAGAATCTTTGTTGCAGTTTTTGTGAGTTAAAACAAAGATGAAGAGTGATCTAAATGTTTCTGGGATTTTGGTTCAGTAGTTGGGCAACCGATAGCGCCCATTTTTGGCATAACCGGTAGCACACAGTTGCAATTGGGCAACCGGTTGCGCATTAGCCATGGGAACCGGTTACGGTACCCCTAGGCAGATTACTAATGTTGGGTTTTTGGTCCTAATTTTGTGACTAATGTTAAGAAATCAATGTTATTTTATTAAAATAATAACATAGAGGTGTGTGTGGATTAAAAATGGATAATTTATGTGTTTCAGTTATTTGATTACGCATTTCCATTTATTGTTCAAGCTTTATTATATCGGTTATTGATAATTTTTGGCTTGAACAGGTGAAAGACTAGTTGGGATTTAGCCCACTAGAGTGTGTTGCGGAGCTATCGGCTTGTGGTAACGGTTTATATAACCACTGTGAGTATGTTCGATAACACATTTAATTATGATTTTACATATTTTGCTTGTAAATGTGGTGTATGAGATGGGGAAAGACGGCGGACGCGCCAAGAGCATGGCGTGCTTTGATTATCATCGAAGGGTGAATCCGATGACTATTCTGTGTTTTGTTTTGTACAGTACTTTATGTTTCTGTACTAGTTGATTATGTTTTTTACATATTCCTGTGTTGGCCTATTTGGTAAACAGAGGTGTTGATGGAGTTGCTGAGGTGTCCTTTGTCCACTACTAGTTCGGGAGTTGTGTCTGCCTAAGAGACATAGATAGATCACGTAATTAGATGCGTACATCAGTCCCAATGTACGTTAGTGGTTTAGTGTAGATGTTTTTCTTTATTTATTTAAAGCATGTTGTAATTTAATTTAAATCTAGTTGTTTATTTATTTCCGCTGCAGTAGTTTAGTTCTGTATAATAAATTGTTAGAGTACATTTCATTTGTGTTATAGAAATCTGACTATTGAGCACAATTGGATTAGGTTTGTTAGAGTAGATCACACTTGACTTTAGTGATTAGTGTTGTTAATAGTGCTCGAATGCTGTGAGCCCGCCTGTTTACATCTCTCTTAGGTTGAGTATTCGGGGTGGGGTGCGACATCAGCGTTAAGGACTCTCTCGGTTTCTCACCAAAGGAGATCCCTAATCTGAACATGAACACTGTCTGTTTTTCGTTGAAATCCTCCACATCATTGTAGGTATCCATATAATGACCAGTATATTCCCTAAGAGTCTCGTCTGATTATTTTCTCAACGAAGTTAGAGAGTCAAAATGCTTTAGGGCTATGCGGCTAGTCATGAAATGCCCAATGAACGTTTTGGCTAATTGCTCCTAGCTAAAGATGGAGTGAAACAACAACTTGTGATACCAGTTGAGCACTGTTCGGACCAAACTGAATGCGAACATTCGTCAATAAAGGCTCGTCACCCTCATACAGGATCAGAGTCTGCTGGTAGTCCTTCAGGTGGGCCACCGGATCTGCCTTCCTATCATACTTTGGAAAATTTGGGAGGCTAAATCCCCCGAGGATCTTATAGTTTCCGATTTCCCATGAGAGAGGGGATGACGTAATCTATTGAATGGCTCACTTGGCCGTCTCTTAGGTCATTCTCCGGACTTTGAGATGATCATTGAGCCATCTTCGCAAATCGCTCATGTCTTCGAGCACTAAATTGTCTTCATGAGTCTGTGCTGACACCTGTTGGCATCGGTCTTACACGACATCTTTTAGGTGAAGATGCTCTCTCATGTCCTGTCTAGAATCCACAGATTTTTTCCAGCAGGTGCTGCATGTCTGGCTCTAGTGCTCGTTTGGATGTAGGGAATCCCTCACAGCCTTTTGCCATTCTTGGCATCGGGGTGGATCCCTTCGGCCCCTGTTTTCTTACTAAACCTTTACCTGGTTTCCAGGAGTTGCTCTTTGGCTCCCGGAAAGTTGAGGACGAGCTATGTGGTCGTGCTTGCTTCCTCGGGCCCCGTAAGGATGCTGCTTGTTATGAGCAGGCCCTGTTTGCTTCCTCTGAGATTGTTGCTGGCTGGAGAGCATCTATACTTGTTTATCCAATTGCTTGATGGCGAGGTTCTGTCTTTTTATGATCTGTGTGGTAACTGGACCATGAATGGCCTACGGGCTAGATCATAGAGCAAGCCCCTCGGGGCCAGGCCTAGTATGGACTGGTTAGGTTGGTTGGACTAACTGGAGGGCTACCGACCCAGCATGATACTTAGGCCATATGACCGGGAAGTGCTACGGTGACCCTGTAGGTCACCTAGCACCATACCATTTAGTCAGAACACGGTAAATGGGCTAAAGCCCGACCTTAAGGTGCCTCCGGGCAACAATGCTAGTCTCTAGACTTCGGTAAATTTTAAAAACAGTTTTCTTAGTTTTTTACAAAAACTATTTTGATTCTATTTTTTCTTAAACTACATAAATATTTAATTTTTGTAAGTGAATTTAAATGAGTAAAAATTTTTGAATTGTTTTACTCAATTTTCATTTTTTTGTTTTTTTACAAAATTTTCTAAACCGAAAATACGGATCGAGTGCCGTCACTCATCATGAGTGCCGAATGCATGAATCAGTACCGAATACACTACTAACATATGAACTTTCATCGTACCCTTATGTATTTTGTTGTGCTAAATATTCTGTCATCACTCATCATTAGTGCCCAAGGTACGAATTAGTGCTGAAGGCACTACTAACACCCGAAATATTGTTGTACTCTTATGTATTATATTGTACTTTTTATTCTATCGTCCGATACCATCGGCACGTGCTATCACTAGTTTAATTACATACTAACTTGTCCACCCATATAATGGGTGACTTACTAATGTAGGATAAAGTCCTGCATATAGCTCCGAGCAGATCTCAATTCTAGCTGAAATAAGCACCCCTTCCTTCCAATCATCCGCACAGTGCACACTAGATGCCGAGATGCCTACCCGCACATCAGAAGCCGAGCTGCCACCCTCGCTGCACTGCTCAGAGGAACTTCAGCATAGCCCGGCCAGTCCAGTCCATATCAGTTCAACACGGCAACCCACGTCAGCCAGGCCTCAACAGTTGCACCTCATCTCGGCCGTATTCCCGCAATGCTACTGGAACGAGACCACACTGGGACCACCTGAAATCCTCTGACAATTATGTTTTTACTTTTTTAGATTCTGTTAGGGATTGTACATTTTGTAATCATTTACTTTTTGCCTTTTGTTGTATTAGCCACCTCTCCTTTTAGGGTTTTCGTTGTATTCCTTACAGGCTATATAAGCCTAGCGATGTACAGACCGAGGAACACCTATTTTCTCAAACAAGAGATCGCCTCTCTTTTGTTATTCAGGTGGATTCTTGAGTTGCTGGTGGATTCCAGTGCTGTTAGGTGGATTCCTAGCACTTCTAACAGACTACAGTGTTAGTCTAACCATCTCATTATATATTACAGTGTTAATCTGTCTATCCCCTAAACAGTTCTGTTTCCCAGAATCATCTCCACCTCATTTCACCTATCACATTCTGTGTCAGTTGGTATCAGAGCCTACTTCCAATGGACGATGCTCGAGAAGATTGATCGGCAATAGTGGGAGATTTGAGGATTGTTCGACAAGAGATGCATGAACTATGCGAACTTGTTGAGTGCCTTACCGGCGAGTTTGCTAATGTTCAGGTCCGTCAAGAGCAGGCTCATGTTTTCCCTGAACCTGTGGGCCAGAATGGTGCACAAGCCAGAGTTTCGAGAAGCGTTCCTCGTCATTGCCCTATGCCTGAAGTTTTATCAGACTCGGACAGTGATGTAACATCCTACAAGTTGTAATAAAATCAGCACAGTAGAAGTTCTCATTACATTTCTTTATGATACAATATCAACTGAACGAAGTACAAAAAGAAGTACAACTACTGAACTGAAAACTGAAACTGAAAAGAGTAAAGTAGAAAGGTGAGGGTCCCGCCCACCCTCGGGAGTCATCGAACTCGAATCAGCAGCTCCAATAGAATCAGCTGCGAGCCAACTCTCCAGGAACCCCTGCAAGAAACGCTGCCACAACCTGGAGATGGAAAGAGTGGAGGGTCTGAGAAAAACACTAGCTCAGTGACAGAAATAGCTAAAGACTACAAGGCATGCACGGAACGCGCAGTCCTAAGTAAAAAGCCCATGTAAAAGTAAAGTGAACTGTGAAGTATAACTCAAGCACACACACTACAGGCAAAGCTAAGAGTAACACCCAAACGAAGTACCGAACCAATCCCCATCGCACAAGTACCACCAGAAAATCCACCGAACCAAGACCACACTCTCAAAACCACTACCAAAGGAAAACCACTCAACGAATCTGTGGACCCCCAACAACCCTGCTCATCTTCTTTCCTTTAGTGAGATATCAAAGTGTTGTAGATTTTAGTGTTATTTGGATTGGAGGATATTTAAGTTATCACGTACTTTTATTTCGTCAACAATGTTCTTTCCTCATTAAGTAGTACCAATGCCAAGTGTTACCAAATCCAACAATATTGTTCCAAAGATTAACTAAGAGTAATGAAGTGTGTGTACCAATGTGTCCAACCATGTTTCCAAGATACCAAATGTTTTCAAAGGTAACAACAAAACGTCCAAAGATAGTCAACCACTATCTAAGTTAACAAGTCATATTCCAAGCTATCAATTTCTATCCAAGTGTTCCATTTCGTGTGTTCGGGTCAATCACATGTTACCATGATTTCCAATGTTACAAATATCCAAATGTTCTCAATCTATAACAAGTATTCTCATAAGTGCATAGTCATTCCGTCATAAAGGATAATCAACCTCTACACGTCTAATCCTCGATTCCCCGTCCGTCGGGAGGGTTTAGTACTACCCCCATTGCGCAATATCGTAGGAGACCCCTTTCGGTACATCCCAAGACCTTAACCTGAATAAAAGCACTTGACAATCCTCATTCCTCCGAAGAGTCGGTGGGCCAAGTCCACTTCACAGTTCCCACAACAATCGTCAATTTTCCAATATAGGGCCCGTGGCCTAAATATCATTTTCCAAGAAAGTTCCAATGTTCCAAAAACAGCCATCCATTCGTGAGTTTTCATAAACATAGATTTCAAAACCACTTTCCCCAAATTGTCACATTTTATAAAAAAAATAGGATTTCCAAATCAATTTGGGGCTTTTCTCAAAGCTTACCATTTGCTGGAATTTAGTTGGATCACGTTCAAGTTGTGGATTTGAGATTGTCCAAGAGTGGTCCTCGTAGGATCCATCTCCGTCTTTGAGGTTCATTTCATTCATTGCGTACTTATTATATTTTGGGTGAATTTAGTAGAACCATCCAACCATCTCAACAATACTAGCCCGAAGCTAGATCAAATTCCATATGACACTTAATGCCAAAACCAACATTAGTTCACCCAACTTTCCACACTTAGGTCCGAAGAGAAGTCATTCAAGCCAAGCTACCAACGTATTTCCAACAACAAGGTTCCAAATCGACGCACTACCAAGTATTCCACTCGACAACCCAATTCTCATGAATATCCATCAAGAATTCTAATTTATTTGTTTCGACATAAAGTCCACCAACTTACACCATATGTGACCAACAATTTCTCGAATGCCCACAAGCGACTAACTTACATCTCATTCGACTCAAGACATCTCAATTCATGATACTATCCACAAAGTTCCCAAGTCAATTCCTTACGGTGCAACCCCTCACAATTTATTCGTACTTGACAATAAGATCCCGACATGCGTACAAGGGTACTCACTCATCGGAAATTCAATCCACGACATCCCAAATCAGGTCATCCAAGCACACTTACTGAAAACACCATAATTTGACAAGAATCAACCCTCAATCACCCCATCCAATTCACTATGACATTCTATCGAACACATGGCAACCATAAGTATTCAATGTGTCTAGACTTTGTAAAATGATCCGCTCAACCCACGTACACAATTAATACCACAAGAATACTCGTCAACGATGATAAAGATACCCAACGCCCAACTTAGAACAATCAAATTGAATTAAAGGTGAAGGATACTGACTACGGCCAATCGAATCAATAATCAATGAATTGATGAGAAATGAAATCGAATAAAGCACGACTTATGCATACCGAGTAGGATTTAGAAGTTACCCACTTTAACCGTCGCCGGAGTCGCCTCGCCGGAAAAAGTCACCAGAGAAGTCGCCGGAAAACGTCCATGGCCGGAGTGAACCAAGCCCACCAACGGGAAGCTCTCGTGATGCCCTACAACATTAAAGGAGACCAAAAACTTAGCCGAGCAACCAATAAAAACCTAGGGTTTTAGAGAGGGAGAATAACTCACCGAACCATGTACGTCACTGCGGAGAGGAGTGCGAGGGGAACACCGCCAAAGCTTTGTGTTTTCGCCGAAATCCATTGGTTGAGGAGATATGGAGGAGACAAGGTAGAGAGAATTTGGGAGGAAGGTAGAGAGAGTGAGATTTAGGGTTAGGAGTGAAAAAGATGAAGAAAATCGAGTATATAGGGTATATATGGGACCCCATTTGATTTTACCCAAATTCCCTTCATTTACACTTTTGCACAAGAAAATAAGCCTCCACGACCGGTACACGTCCGATCTCCCTGAACTTGTTGCTCCTGCCTATGATCCATGTGGCGGGTTATCTGTTCCCTGAGATCTGTGACAAAGGCTGCCGATCTGGATGGGGTAGCCTCGTTGATATGACTTCCCGTATGACTTAGGCATTCACTGGGTGGTTGGGAACCTCTAACCACACGCCTCCATCTTTGAGGTGGTGGCGGGTTCCTTCCTCCCCTGTTCACGTCCTGGACTCGCTTCAGGGTGTTGGGCTCCATTCTCTGGTTCCCAACAGCCTTTGGGCGTTTCTGGACTGCTTGTCTCCCTGGGTCGTTCGATACCTCAACCACTGATGGTGCTTGGTTTGCCACCCCTGGATTTTGCTGTTGCGCCAATCGGTTCATCTGCTCCTCCAGGCGCCTAATAGTTTGGGCCTGGGCCTTGACTATGTCCACCAAATCTTCATCGCGAATTGATCTGGTTCTCGACTGGGACTGTGAACCCAAAGTCCGAGTCCCACTATCTGCTTCGTCGGAATAGGAAGCATCACCTTCCATGGCGACAAATTCTTCTTCTTGTTCCAAATGCCTCGCGTCTGGCACTTCCGTTTCGTTGCCCTGGCCGATGAGATGGCTTGGACCTCCTCTTCTAGTCCTCTGGAAATGAGGTTGACTCCTGGGCTTCCTTGGGGCTGAGGGAGCTAGAGGAGTCAAAGTGACCCCTCCATCTTCCCCAACACCCGCTCGCTGCATTTCCCATTCGTTGTCTCTTGCGTTTGTCATCTTCACTCAAACCGGTATTGGCTACACTCAAAAATTTTCTTTCCCACAGATGGCGCCAATTGTGCGGGGATAAATCTTAGCCCTGCAAGGTTTCTGACTTTATGTTGACTTTGACTTATCTGCTGCCCTGCCTATATCCTTTCTACTGTTGATTTTGCCTCGCAAGAATGTTCTGCGACCACAAAGGTTAGATGACCCCCTAGCCAAGTGGCTTGAAGGCCCTCCGATGATTAAGTTAGTCCCGGTTGGAGGAAATTTAATCCTAATCGAAAGAAAAGAGGATATAAATACTGAGGAGAAATTTGAGCAGAGTTTCGTTACCAGAAAGTTCCGTCCCCCTTCTTGAAGAGTTCACCTCCTTTTTATACTTGTTGATAAGGATTTTCCTACGTATGTCCCTATATAGAGAATTTATGCCATTAGGATGCTCAACCTTCATCAGTCAAACCTTATCCTAACATTCATACTATCTACGGACATACAACAGGTCTAACCTTAAGGAATCCATAATGTACCGTGCTGCCAACTACCGCGCTGCACTTACTACCGCATTGCAATATAGCCGTGCTATCCTTGCTGCCGCATTGCCACATGCTGCGCTGCTATCCTGCCACGCTCCAGTATAATTCCGCAGTGCCAAATCACAACTCATAATTAATCTCACTTATCTAATCAAGTTACAACACAGGAAATCCAAATCTAATATGCCACGTGGATAATCTGGATTTACCCTACCACACTAATGATGTTGAAAAGATTACAGGGTCAATTGACAAACTTTCCGTTAGCCAAGAGACAAGCTCCTTGGATACACCTTCCAATAAGGAAGAAGAGGTAGGTGTTCCCATTGAGGAACCGGCTTTGCATGATGATCTTCCTAAATCATGGAAAACAATCCATGGTCACCCCATGGAAAATATTATTGGTGATATTTTTAAAGGCGTATCTACTCGTAGCTCCTTACGTAATTTTTGCAATAACTTTGCATTTGTTTCTCAAATTGAACCAAAATCATATAGCGATGCTCAAAACGATGAACATTGGATAAATGCTATGCATGAAGAACTCAATCAATTTGAAAGAAACAAAGTTTGGACATTAGTTCCTAAACCTGAAAATCATACTATTATTGGAACTAAATGGGTTTTTCGAAACAATTTTATATGAAAATGGTATAATTGTTAGAAATAAAGCAAGATTAGTTGCACAAGGTTATAATCAAGAAGAAGGAATTGACTATGATGAAACCTTTGCTCCTGTTGCTAGATTAGAAACTATAAGAATTTTATTAGCCTATACTTCATACATGAATTTCAAATTATTTCAAATGGATGTAAAAAGTGCTTTCTTGAATGGAATCATAAATGAACAAGTGTATGTAAAACAACCACCTGGATTCGAAGATGATAAAAATCCAAATCATGTTTATTTACTTTCAAAAGCTTTATATGGTTTAAAACAAGCCCCTAGTGTAACGCCCCATCCCGCAGGGACCAATTTAATGATCCAGCGGACCCGGCAACGTTACTAAAAATAGAAACAACAGAACACCGAAACAAATAACCAAAATAGACAGAAGAGATATTCTAAATGAATATGCATGATTTAAATAAAACTGAAGAACTGCAGAAGATATCTATAGTACTGACAACCAGAAGGTAAAACAACCTCAGCAAACATGCTGAACAAGTCTGAAACAGAAAAGTAAACAACCGTCTAGGTAAAACAGAAACAGACACTGCTACTGGCAGGAACAGAACTGCTAACAACTATAGTAAAAACAGCTAGAACCACTGAAGATAACTGTGCAGCTACCAAAGAC
>NMUG010007222.1:0-12178 GCA_002855965.1 Monotropa hypopitys
CGACATTAACGCTGAACACCTAAGATATGGGCAGTAGAGTTTATCTTTTGCAGCAATGGAGGATTCCTTTACACGTTGGCTCATAATTTCGTACAACTTGGGCGTCAACAATGGTTTGCAGATCTCTATAGTGAGGTCAGTCTTGCAGACACTGTGAGGGCATTTTGGAAGCATTCCTTGAAGCAACTTCACATCTACATGCTTCTTCATACAAGAATAGCAATAGCGATGCAGGCAACCACTAATAGTAAACATCTTACCATTTTTTGTATCTTCCAAACAAATCGGACAAGTCTCCATCACACATACGCTACTGGTACTTGCTTCCGGCAAGGTAACCTTAGAAACTAGAGCTTCATTTGCAAGTGTGACTGCAAACTTAATATCCTTCGGTCTTACAAGAAATGGAGTGCAATATGTAAACTTACTTTGGAGCAGAGTCACCTGATTGACCAAGTTGGCTATATTCCCTTGCCTTGGTATCCATTTCCCACTAACCTTCATTAGTAAAATATACATCAATTACTTGTCACTTGAGCATTTGACAACCTAGTGATGTCATTAATTCAACAAGTGCAGCAGTAATGGCATCAAAAAGATGTCTGAAACGTGGAAACATCCACAAAACCAACAAAACAATGTGAAATGACAAGCAGGCATCATTTTTCCATAACGTCATAGCAGAAAGGCCATTAAGAAAAATTGAACAGGGAAAATGTGAAAACTACAAGCTATGAAGCAATGACACTCCTTAACTGCTAGACATATCTGCATTGGACACTCCAGGGAAATGGAACACGTGATGTGGGGACAAGTCACGTGACGTGCAATAAATTTAATTTTTTTAAGCATGAAACACACCGGGTTCTCAACTTGGAAACATGACAACGATCATTGTATATTGAAAGCTTATTTCGCAGGTATTATATTCCAAATACATAAGGAAAAAGTACAAATAAATATATTCTGACCAGAAAAAACATTCGTTTAACTTGTAATATTTAAAAAACAATAAAAATTACAAAGATATAATTAATTTTGATTGTTTTCGGATGGAATGTTACTATGAATATTGACTAAATATCTATAAAAGTACAATACAATTTTTGTTGTGTCCCTTGTTATGTTCAGGTCTCCATTTATTTAAAATTTACATGTCTTGTGTATGTATCCATGCTTCTTTAGACTATAAATATTATTACACACATCAAAAGCTGGTTTGAAATATTGAAACAGTAATCCATGGGCAAGCAAAACAGCTAACTATTGAAACACCAAAAATGCAACCGGAGAGACTTGAACAACTTTTTCCAAAGAAAATTTGAATCATCCCATCTTTCGATTTGCTTTTACTTCGGTGGTTTCCACAAACCATGAGGATATGAGAAAGAAAATGACTCACGACAGATATTATTTCAAAGAGAAGTCGCCTAAGAGAACAAGATGGAGATGAGTGAATGCCTGAAGTTGAAAGTGCAAATCAGAGGAAGACCAAACGTGAATTTCTTGGAAAACTCTTACCCAATTACTCTGGATCCAGTCCACTAAATGGATTAGTTCTCCCGTGGGCTATAGCAAAAAATGAAATAATATAGTTCTTCCAAAACCTTCATAAATGAGCTTGTTGTATTAAAGAAAACTAAGAAACTTTTTTTCCCCTGGTAAACATTCTAAAACTGCAAGAACTTCTATCATATTGCCCCAGACGCTTCCCTAAAAAGGGGAGAAACTTTCAGTTTTATCTCTTTTGCAGACATAATGCATTTCTTTAAACATTTGTCATCACCAGAGGATTCTTCTTGCAGAAATATTTCGGAACAAAAAAGGGATTTTAGAGAATCCAGTCCTAGAAAAGCATGCCTGATATAATATGAAGTTTTTTTAGAATACCGACCCTAAGCTATCTTGTTGTAAATACTTGGAAAGAAACAAATGCTTATACCTCCAATAAGTAGAGATGTAAAAGGCTGCAATTCAAAGAAAGAGCAATTAAGATAAGAGCAATACAAAAATGTTGAATGTTGAGTTAACATCCTGTAACCCCTTGGCCAACTGGATTTCTCTTTTAATTGAACTACATCTTAACTTTTTCCTTCTCTTTTCCAAAACACATCCTACCTGACAAGCAACGCAATAAGAATAAGACTAAGTAAACATATGACAAGCCATCCTCATTTCTCCGGTCCCAAGCCTGGAGAAAGGAGGAGGGTTCAGTTAGATCCCTATGACATGAATTCATTTATAAATACTACTAATGCCAGGGTGTTCCCTTTATGCGACGCGTTGTGCCAGCCTCGTGGTGCTTCGAAATAAATGCTAGGGGTGTTGCACCTGACTCAGGGTGTTTCAAAAAAAAATGCTAGAGGTGTCGCATCTGCGCCTGGGTGCGGCAATAAATGAGCACGGGTTCTCGCGTGCTTCTGGACGAGCGCGGACAAAGAAGTTAGTATAGGAAAATATGCTTACGACCGCTAGCTGGAATATAGGGTCGCTGGACAGGTAAAATAATGGAGTTAGTGAATTGCATGATTAGAAGGAGAATTTGTATTACTTGTTTACAAGAGACCAAGTGTGTTGGAGAGAAAGCTAAGGAAATAAAGAGCACCGAATATAAACTTTATTACATCGGAAAAAATAGGCATAGGAATGAAGTGGGGGTAATTATAGCAAAACACGTTAAGGCTTCTGTTGTCACGGTCTTGAGAAAGGGAGATAAGATTATTTTGGTTAAACTAGTGATTGGAGAGATTATTGTAAATGTTATTAGTGCCTACGCATCCCAAGTCGGTTTGGATGATCATGCAAAAGGATAATTCTAGGATCAAATAGATGAGATGGTGTATGAGATTCCTTTGGGAGAAAAATATTTATAGACGGTTATTTCAATGGACATGTAGACCACATTAAGCAAGGGTATGAAACAGTCTATGGTTGATTTGGTTTTGGCTACCAAAATAAAAATGGAAAGAGTATTTTAGACTTTGCTGTGGTTTTTGACCTTAGAATAATGAACACTTTTTTTAGAAAGAGGAATGAGCATATTATCACTTATAAGAGCGAGTCCAATAGAAGTCAAATAGACTACTTCCTAGTAAGAGGCATAGATTGTTTAATTTGCAAAGACTGTAATATCATATCTGGAGAGTGGTGTCACAACATAGACTTATAATCCTAGATATTTGTTTAAAAGTTGAATTAGAAAACAGAGCAGAGACCCGCGAACTAAATGGTGGAGCCTACGAGGAAAGAAGTTAGAGTTGTTTAGAGATAAGATGTTAAATGAAGGAAGTTAGAATTTCGAGGACAGCAGTAAGAAAATGTGGAACACAATGACGGGCTCCATTAGAAAAAAATCGTACGAAGTTCTTGTAGAGTCGAAATAGAGAGGTCTCATCTCAAAAGACTTTGGTGGTGGAATGATGCGATCCAGACCATAGTAAAAGCTAAAAAAGAGTGCTTTAAGAGTGAAAAAAGATAAAAATGATGCCAATTTTAAGAGCTATAAACAAGCTCGCAAGGAGGCCAAGAAAGTTGTTAGGAAAGCTAAGATAACGATTTCTATTCTAGACTAGAGAACAAAGATGGAGAAAATAATATATAAGCTTGTAAAATGAAAAAAGAATAAAACAAGAAATGTATCACAAGTTAAGTGCATAAAAGATGACGACTGTAGGATACTAGTGAAGGATGAGGAGATTAAGGAAAGACGGAACAATTATTTTGATAAACTATTAAATGAGAATCATGAGAAAAATCTAAGCGAAGATCATTTAGGTGCTTCTAGTAGGAGTGAGAGTCAATAGTATATGTTCTATCGCAGGGTACAAAAGTATGAAGTGATAAACGTATTGAGAAGAAGGAAATCAGGCAAGGCCTTAGGACCAAATGGCTTCCCTATTGAGGTATGGAAGAGCCTTAGGAACAAAGGAGTGATATAGTTGACAAAACTCTTCAACAAGATTATTCTAACTAGAATGATGCCTTATGAGTGAAGAAAGAGTACTCTAGTACCAATATAAAAGAATAAATGAGATATTCATAGTTGCAACAACTATAGATGTATTAAATTGATGAGTCATGTATTGAAACTGTGGAAAAGAGTTATTGAGCATCGACTAAGAATGCTGACAACAGTAGGATGACATGTGATAAAGTACCTAGAAACATTATATGACGGGTCTTAGAGAGAAATGGCATAACGAAAGGATATACTGATGTGGTTAAATATATGTATGAAGGTGTTGTCATCATTATTAGATCTCATGTATGGAAAACAAGAGAATTCTCAATCACAGTAGGATTACATCAAGAGTCTTCTTGCTCTAACTATGGACGAATCTACTAGACTCATTCAGGGTGATATCTCATGGTATATGTTATTTGCTGATGATATTGTCTTGGTAGATAAAATTGCAAAAGGTGTTAATGTCAAATTAGAAACCTGGAGATAAACATTGGAGTCACAAGGTTTTAGGATCAATATGAGTAAGACAAAGTACATGGTCTGTAAGTTTGGTGATAGTCGAAGTACTAATGTTGACATAGTGTCCCTCCAAAATCAGGAATTACCAAAAAAGTGAATGTTTTAAGTATCATGACTCGATTGTTAGTAAGGATGGAGAAATTACATAAGATGTTACGCACAAAATTCAAGTTGGATGGATCAAGTGGACGAGTGCTTCAAGAGTGTTATGTGTTCGTAGGATACCTGCAAAGTTGAAGAGAAAGTTCTATCATACGGCCATAAGGCCAGCCATGTTATACGATACAGAGTGTTGAACAACTAAAAATAACATGGGAGTAAGATGAGTGTTGCTGAAATGAAAATATTGAGAGATGTGTGGTAAAACTTTGTGAGATAAAATTAGAAACGAAAATACTCGCGATATGATAGGGGTAGCGACGCTCGAAACTAAAATAAGAAAAAATAAATTAAGGTGGTTTGGACATGTCTATTGTATGCTCATTGACGCGATAGTTAGGAGAAGATATAGAGTTATGATAGATGGTAGCACTAAGGAAAGGAATAGACCTAAATTGGTTTTAGAAGCAGTAGTTCATAAGGATTTAAGTTTATAAGATATAACAGAGCACGATGCACTCGACAGAGCACATTGAAAAAAAAAGATTCATATAGCCGATCCCTTTTGATTGGGACTCAAGGGTTAGTTTGGTTTGATTTGATTTGGTTTAAATCAATTTACTATGTTCACAAACAAACAATAACTGTACCAACCATAAGTGAACTGAGCCAAACCAAGGGGCCATATGGTTCACCCACTTATTAGCTTATTTATTGAAAATAAGCAGAAATGAGAAGATATGAAAAACACAAAATAAGAAAATTGGTTTGGTTCTTTTCCTGTTTGCTTTTATTTTGTCTGTGGTTATGTAGAATAAGAAAATAAGCACTGGTATCAGGAAAACCATCTTGTCTGCTCCTTGGTTAATTTAGCAGATAAGAGGACCAACCAAATGAGCCCCAAGGAGCGGTGTAGTTAAAACTCTATTAACAAGCATTGAAGTATGTTTAAGTTAACTAATTTATCTTTCCCCACTCCAACTAATTTTACTTTAGTTCACCACAAGTGAACTCGAGTAGCATGATGTTTCATTTAGGTTAGCTCCTAGATTTTTGCTTCTTTACATAATTAGCTGTTCTCAATCTCAAAAACAGGTGTAGCACGCTAAATTCTAGAGAAAGAGTATCTTGGAAACTATACAATACATGGAAGAACCCAAAAATTGTCAGGTGAAATCAATAAGAATCAATTCATTCTATATATTCGGGCACTACAGCATACATCCCTCTGCTCAGGATTCGTATTGACAGAATTTTAATTCTCAATGGGAACTCCGAGAGGATATATAATGTATTTTTAAATGATATTACAATAATTTACATACGAATCGCATTAGAACTACTCTATTAGATAAAGTGACTCACATATTGATGGATCAAATCGTCCGCGCAAAAAAGGGTGAGCCGTTTTATGCCCAAACTAATAGCCGCATCGAGACCTAATATAAGAGCTTTCACCTCTGCCACATCGCGGCTCATGTCACCACCATCAAACAAAGGCTTCCGCATTTCGAAAACTATATGGTCTTTCACGTCGCATATGGCGATCCCCAAACCCGCAGACATTTTCCTCGTACCCCTGGCCTCTTCTCTCACCAAACCCTTAAAATACAACCTGAGAGGCTCTGCGTTGGGAATCACAGAAGAAGAAGACGAAGACCCGTCATCGTAAGGTCTGACAAAATAGTCGCCGGTTTTTGCCCACTCGTCATCGGCGATCCGGTTCAAGTCGCAAGCGAACGCCTGATCGTGGATCCGACGGTCGAGATTTTTGCGCATTCGCCGCATCTCGGCCTGGGCATGCTCACGGTCGCTGCGTTCTCGCTCGAACCTCGCGATCTCTTCGGCGACGAGTCTTGCGACGAAGCTCGGTTCCGATGCGTCGCCGTCCGGAATCTGAAACTGCAGAGGTGTTGAGGACGAGGGCGATGGCGGGCGGAGAGCGACGGAGATGTTCATTGCCTCTTGCATTTGGAGTTGGAAAGCGAAGTCGAGATCGGACTCGAGGGCTTTCGCCGCGGCGAGTTCCCGGCTTTGCTCCATGAGAATGGTCTGTAGTTCATCATCGGAGTCCATGTTCGCGCCAAATTCAGTGAAAGGAAGCGATAACCGTCAAGAGCCTCTCTCATGAAGTGTTTGTGGCGGTGGGTTAGGGTTTTGGACTGTTCAAGACGTCCAAAAAAAAGAACAGATTAGAAGAGAGAGAGGAACATGGCAATTTCATCCAATCAGTCCCTTCCCGTTCTGTTCTCTGTCCCATTTGGATCGGTAATTCGAGAATTATTTCGGGCATCGGATAGGATTTGGAGTTGTTTTTTAAACTCCAAATGGAGAACGGGTTGGATGCGGGTAAGACTTTTTCCCCGCTCCATCCCCGCCCCTACCTGTTTAATAATATAGATAAAAATTATAAATATAAATGAAATATCTATTATACATGACAGGAAAATATATCCTTCATATTTTGTCTACACATTTTCAGCCCTTAGATTTAGATTACGGACGGCCCAGATTTATTCCCACTTACATATACACACATCACAGTCATCTCACCTCTGAAGACACTATCCCACAAAAGGCACCGTCCACATCATTCCCAATACACACCCCGCACCAATATTCTTTGAATCCACCGCCCACATTAAAATCGTAGACAGTTTGGCAAGAGCAAATGCACCGCCCACAATATTCTCCCATGCAGCTCCACTTTGGCCTTCAAGAGCAAATACACAGTCTGCCAATATTATACACCATTCTCTAGCTCGCACCAATAGTCCGCCACCAATATTTTGCACCATTCACAATCCCCGATTGGGCTGAGTTTCGATGGAGGTTATAGTGGCCGTTGACTGAGTTGTGGCATTGTTAGAATAATTATTTTATTCTATTTCATAGCTCATTTATTGTTATTGTGATTTACCAGTTAGTTTGTTAAATCAGTTAGCTCAGTTAGTTAGCTTAGCTCAGTTAGTTAGCTTAGCTCATCGAGGTAACAGTGTTGTATATATATATATAGGATTTATCCCTTTTGTGAATACAAGTTTATTTTTCACGATATTCATCTCTTTAACATGATATCAGAGCTTTAGCATTCTGTTCGTAACCATCTCCTGCACATTCGTGCATTCACAATCTTCTTCCATTTCTTTCGATTTTGAAATTGCAAATTGAATCTCTTCAATGGCTTCCGATCAATCTGATTCTACAATTCCTCGCTCTTCGATTCCTACTCCAGTGCATCCCATCGATCCTCATTCTGTTCAGGATTTTTCTAATCCTTACTTTGTGCATTTCAGTGAGAATCCATCAACCAAGATTGTTACAGCTGTTCTCGATGGATCAAACTACCATGGTTGGGCTCAGGCTATGACGATGGTGTTTGATATGAAGAACAAATTAGGGTTTGTCGATGGTTCTATACCTAAACCTAATGAACAAGATCCAAATTTCTCTCGCTGGAAACGTTGCAACAATTTGATCCGATCTTGGATCAATCATTCTGTGACACCAGAAATTGCTACCAGTGTCATTTAGCTCACACAAGCTTCCGATGTATGGAATACTCTTCGTAATCGTTTCTCTCAAGGTGACTATGTCAGAATTTTGCAACTATAAAGCGATCTATATTCTTTAAAACAGGGTGATCTTTCTGTCACGAATTATTTCACAAAAATCAAGATTCTTTGGGATGAGCTTTGCAACTTTCGACCTATTCCTTCTTGCGATTCGTCTCCTAATGGTTCTTGCAAGTCTGTCATAGCTATGCAGAGGTATCGCGACAATGATAGTGTTCTGTGTTTTCTTCAAGGGCTCAATGATCATTACAATCAAGCTAGGGCTCAAATTCTTATGCTTGATCCTCTACCAAATCTAGACAAAGTTTTTTCTATTATCATTCAGCAAGAAAGACATCTCAATCTTGCTATTTTACCAAATCCATCTGTTATGCTGCAATTCAGTCTACATCTCCTTCTCAAGCACAATCTGGTTTTCCTCCTCAAGGTCGTGGTAAAGGCCATTTCCACAAAGGCCAAACTAGACAATGTACACATTGTGGCAGAAATAATCATACAGTGGACACTTGCTTTGCAAAGCATGGTTTTCCACCTGGTTGGAAATCCAAAAAGGCTATCAATCATGTTTCTGTTCCTTTTTCTGAAGATTCTACTGTGTTTGATGTTCCTGAGGCTTTATCTGGACTCACTAAGGAACAAATTGCAAGCTTGGTTGCTTTATTTCCTAATGCAAAGCCCACTGCCACTGTTAATGCTACAGCAGTAACATCTGCCAATATGGTCAGCTCTCATCATATATCTTCTCAGCCATCTTCAGGTAATAATCCATGGATTCTAGACTCAGGTGCTACAGACCACTTTACCTCCTCTCTGGAATGGTTTTCATCCTTTTATTCTATTAAACCAATTCCAGTCTCTTTACCAAATGGTAAAACTGCTATGGCATTACACAAAGGCACCATTGTCCTAACCGAATCCTTGATATTACACAATGTTCTATATGTTGAACATTTTTCAGTAAATATCATTTCTGTTACAAAATTGACCAAAGCTCTTGATTGCAAGGCTATTTTCACTCACAATCTCTGTTTTCTACAGATGAATACATGCCTGAAGATGATTGGTACTGCTAGAGAATTTCAAGGCCTATACCATTTGGTTCTTCCTCAACAATTTTCTTCTGAATATTTTTCACAATTACACAGTGTAAACACCACTAGTACTCGTCTTTCCAATTAGGATATATGGCATTTTCGCCTAGGTCATCCTTCTTCATTGTGTTACAAAAATCTACAGAAAATTCATTCTGATATTCCCACACATATCAATAAACCATGTGATACTCGTCACTTGTCAAAACAGAAGCATTTGTCTTTCAATTCAAGCACATCAATCATTTAATCTGTTTTTGATTTAGTACGTGTTGATATTTGGGGACCTTATGCCATTCCATCTATTCAAGGTCACAAATACTTCCTTACCATAGTTGATGAAAGATCTAAGTACACATGGATCAAAATCATGAAAACCAAAGCTGAAACTAGACAACATCTTATTGATTTTATTACTTTAATTGAAACTCAATTTCATAAAGTAATTAAAATCATTATAAGTGACAATGGTCTGGAGTTTGACATGTCTTTTTTTTTAACTCTAAAGGAATCATTCATCAAACATCATGTGTTGAGACACCTCAACAAAATGGTGTCGTAGAGAGAAAGCATCAACATCTTCTCAATGTTGCTAGATCCCTCATGTTTCAATCTCATCTCCCCATTTGTTTCTGGACTTTTTCAGTCATGCATGATGTCCACATTATTAACATGTTACCTACTCCCTTGCTAAATGGACAATCTCCACACTTTCACATTTACAATGTCAATCGTGATCTTACTGCACTAAGAGTTTTTGGCACTCTATGTTTTGCATCGAGTCTTCAAGCTCATAGGACCAAATTTCAGCCTAGAGCCAAAAAATGCATTTATCTTGGCAATTCATCTACAACTAAGGGTTTTCTACTCTTTGATTTAAACACTAGAGAATTGCTTGTATCCAGACATGTAATTTTTTATGAAACTATTTTCCTTTACCACAAAGACTCACCTCCCATCTATGTTGATTCTATCTTCCAAATTCCTCTCCCTATTGCTGAGATTAGTCCAGATTCACCTCGTTCAGCATCTCATTCTTATTTGCAACAACCTTCCTCTTCTTCTGGTACAGTTACCCATGTAATTTCATCATCTTCTGTTAATGATGAAACTGTACCAACTTCTTCTCCTTCTTCTTTACCTAACCAGGATATCACACCTGAAATTTCTGAAAATTCTGCACATACAGATTCACACAACTCTGCCTTTGTAGATCATACAAATTCTGCACTTAATGCACCTGCTAATCTTCCTCCAACAAGAGTTTCTACCAGACATAAAACAACTCCTAAATATCTCAATGACTACAAGTGCAATATACTTAATTCTATGAGCAGTACAGATCATTCTTCAGGTACAGTTTATCCTCTTACCAATTTTACCTCTTTTTCACACTTATCCTCCCATCATGCTGCCTTCTTGCTTTCTTTGACCACTATCCCTGAGCCTAGGACTTATACTCAAGATGTAAAATATGCTTGCTGGCGAGATGCCATGGATAAAGAAATTAAAGCTTTAGAGAGTAATAAAACTTGGATTCTTACCAACTTGCCTCCTGGGAAGAAGTCTATTGGTTCTAAATGGGTTTACAAAATTAAGAGGAAGGCAGATGGAAGTATTGAAAGGTATAAAGCCCGCTTGGTTGCCAAAGGTTATACACAACTTGAAGGGGTTGATTATAGTGAAACTTTCTCTCCTGTTGTTAAACTCACTATTGTGAGATTAGTTCTTGCTCTGGCAGCAGCACATCGTTGGTTTTTACATCAACTTGATGTAAACAATGCATTTCTACACGGGGATTTAATGGAAGACGTATATATGACAAATCCACCTGGATTTACAGTCCCTAAACCTGGTTTAGTATGCAAGCTTCAGAAATCGCTTATGGATTGAAGCAAGCAAGTAGACAGTGGAATGCAAAGCTTACTGCTGCACTTCTATTTTTAGGATACCATCAGTCCTCTTCAGATCATTCACTGTTTGTTAAGACCCAAGACAAATTCATTACTGTGCTTTTGGTGTATGTAGACGATATTGTTCTAACTAGAAACAAATTGGATGAAATTTCTTCTGTCAAATCTTTTTTGGATCAACAATTCAAAATTAAGGACCTTGGGGATCTAAAATTTTTCTTGGGACTGGAAGTAGCTCGATCCAAATCAGGTATTACTCTTTCACAATGGAAATATGCTCTGGAACTAATTGATGATGCTGGTCTTCTAGGCTGCAAACCAGTTCCTATACCAATGGTTCCTAAATTTAAACCTCATATTTCTGCTACAACTCTACTGGCTGATCCTACAACTTATAGAAGGCTCATTGGAAGACTCATCTATCTTACCAATACAAGGCCAGATCTGTGTTTTGCTGTACATAACCTCAGTCAATACATTGCAGCTTCTCATCAGCCTCATTATGATGCTGCTGTTCAAATTCTGAAATATATCAAGGGATGTCCAGGAAAAGGACTTTTCTTTTCTGCTAATAATGACCTCAAACTCACTGCATTTAGTGATTCAGATTGGGCAGCCTGCCCAAGTACTAGAAGATCAATAACTGGCTTCTCTATTTTTCTTGGACCTTCCTTAATTTCTTGGAAATCCAAGAAACAACATACTGTTTCAAGAAGCTCTTCTGAAGCTGAATATCGAGCCTTAACAAATACTGCGTGTGAAGTTCAATGGCTACAATACCTTCTCAAAGATTTACATCACTCAGTATCTTTGCCAACCTACATGTACTGTGACAATCAATCGGCTGTCAAGATTGCTCAAAACCCTACCTTTCATGAGAGAACCAAGCACATAGAGATAGATTGTCATCTCATTCGAGAAAAAGTACAAAATGGCTCCATTCATCTCATGTCAATTGCTTCCAAGGATCAACTGGCAGACATTCATACAAAGGCTCTTCCATTTTCAAGTTTTTCT
>NMUG010007223.1:0-12178 GCA_002855965.1 Monotropa hypopitys
ACTCTAAGAAAAACTCTACCCAAGAGCGTATGCTCTTTTCCCACTAATGATCACATAGTGGATATAAGTCCAAATCTCACCGGGGTAGGATATGTGAAAAAGTGCAGTACAAGTGTTAGGTTGGAAAGATAAAAAACTAAGAGATGTGCTACAATCAAAGCACGTCCCTTGTCAACTCTCTTAGAGATAATAAAAATAAATGCACAGGAGAGTACCCAAGTAGTACGGTGAAGTACTACCGGACTCTATAAATTTAGGCCGGTAAAGAGTCCTAGGAGAATACTTATAAATAAAGTATCTCCTAAAATCCAATGAGCCTTCTCAAGGATATGATTCTTCGATATGGTAGCCTATCTAAGTAATACAACTGAAGTGAGTACAATAGACTTTTACAATGAAATGAAAGACAGTAAATAAATCCTAACTGCTACTCTTCACACTTTGTCTTGTATGATGCTCTTTAGTGATTTTCTTCTAATGCAAGCCCAAGCATAGAATTGCAAGCTCCAAGTTGTCCTCCTCAAATATTCTAACTGTGAAAGCTCAAGAGACACTACAATACAAGATAGCAAGCAATGCAACAGAGAGAAGTAGCAAGTGATAAATCATGATGAAGTATAGACAAAGTGTGACAAGTTACTCAAGCATGCAAGACTAAGCATAAAGATATTTTTCTTTTAGAGATTACGAGCTTAGACTGACATGTAATCCAAAAAGCATTTTCTATCAAGATAGATTTCAAGCCTTTGTTTAACATGTGAGCCTTTTCAATAATATTGTCAAATAAAGAAATTCTAGGCATATGTAGTCATAACATATTTTTCAAGAGCATTTTCAATTTAAGTGTTCTAAGGCCAAGTTATCTTATGATTCAAGTTGTATGCAAGACTTTAAGCAAGATACTCAATGATGATATTCCTAGAGGCACAAGTATGACAATATTGTTCATGCATGAAACATTATCTTTCTATAACTCTTTTTGCACAAATTAGACGTGATAAATGTTCTAACAAGATAACCTAGCAAGACATATCAACCACAAAGACAAAAAGAAGCACATAAATGATGTTCCTAGAAGCTCAAGTGTGAAATCAATATTCACGCATGACTTATTTTCTTTTCAATAATTCCTTAATAAAAGATAGTCTTATGAATGATATTCTAACAAGTGAAGTAGTAGTATTCTAGCAAAGTAAACTAGCAAGCCATATCAACAATGAAGCTCTAAATGTAGACTTACCAAGGAGTCAAGAATGTACCTAGTGATCTTACCACTGTGAAGATTGTCAAGCATTATACCATGAAGTTGGTGATGAGGTTTACATGGTCATCTTCCCATATCCGCATCATAGTTGAGTAGGGGATCACCATACCTTTTTCCTAACCTCTCACAGCCAAGGCTCCACCTCCTCAAAAGAGTGCACCAATGAACAGTGAGTGAGAGGCCTACCTACAGACTCTCTCTTTCTCTCAAATATATGCCAATGTAAGAGTGTGAGAGAAGGGGATAAGGGGCTGCACTCTTTTTGCTCTCCCTTTTCTATCATTCTCTCAGAATAGATGTATATCAGTAAACGCACAAGAGAGGAGTGAAGGAGAAGGAGAAGATTCTCTTCTCTGTATCTCTCAAAAAAATGACAATAAGTTACGAGAGAGAGAGAGAGAGATGAAAAGGAGAGGTCCTTAGAGACTTGTAAAAAATTTTCCATTGTATATTCTCTCTCTCCCCCTCCCGTTCTATCTCACAACACACACACATATATTGACCCAGCTATGTTGTCAAAAGAAATCAACGGGCAAAAATCTAGATGGGACAATGGTGATACACTATCCTATGTTTTGTGTAAACTCAGACTTCAATCTTTGCAGAATTTGCAGAGGTTCATAGCATTCATAAGGAAGCAAAAGCTTTATGACTGTGAACCAATATAAGACCCATTTTAGGCAAAATGCCAAATGATTTTATATTAGTCAAATGGAGGATTTTTAGCACGATTTTAATTGGAAATCATTAGCACAATATTGAATTTCAACTATGGAGAAGATTCCAGAAAACAATCAACACAATGGGCCACAATCGACATTTTCAATTTTGCAAATTCTGTAATTCTCACGCGACCGGTAGATGGACTAGCAGATCCACCGGTGGATCCGGTCCTTCGACCGGTCCCCAGCATGGTTCCAAAATTGATTTTTTTCAATGTTCTACCGGGAGATGGAAACTATATTGCGGGAATTGAGCCTATGTGTGACATAGGACAATCCTTTACTACCAGTAACACAACTTTGTATTACCGGGAATTCATGTATTAAAACCCTTAGTCTTTTAAGGTTTTTCTCTACGCATTTTAATTTGGTTTTAACATATGTGCCATGCAAATTCATTTCTATTTCAACCTTTACCATCATAATTCAATTTTGACACAATTAATTACTTTCTTTTAATGAATTCAACCTTCCCTAATCAATACACTATCATTCTACGTAACGCATACGCAATGTCATGAATATCTAGACCATTTACCAATATAAACAGGAGCATCCGTATGGAAGGTATTCATTAGTTTACATTTAAAGCCCAAGCCATGCATCTTAGACATATTAATCACACATTCAAGACATCATCAAAACACAACCCTATCATAGGTCATAAAGGTCGAGCCCGAGCCAAGAGAATTAGAAAAAGAAGGCCAAAAAACAAAGTCAGTGACACTGGTTACCCATAACCAGTGCTTGCCATGGTTACTGGTAACCAAGCAATGAGGATAATCTAGAGAATCATGTTACTGATACCTTGGAATCTTACAGGTTACTGATAACCAGAAGGCTGGACCGGTTACTGATAACTAGCTCAAACCGGTTACCGATAACTGGAACTTCTGGGTTTCATCTGAGCATTATGGTTACCGATAGCTTACTTAATTTGGGTTACCGGTAACTGAAACCCAGTAAAACCCACTTGGACAACCAAAAACCAACACAGCCTACAATCACAACACACTACCCAACCGGAACACATACAAATATAACACACACCACCACAACACACACCTACACAACACAACCAAGCACACACGACACACAATTGCGCGCACACACACAATCACACATACACATGTACACATCTGCACAGCCGCACAGCCACACAGCCACACAACACCATCCACAACCACAACCACCACACTATCAATGCCCTGTTGCTCTACCGACAACTCCCTCTCTTGCCCAAATTTCTTCTCTCTCTCTCTGCATCGCACCCCTTTCCCCGATCCTTTTTTCCTTCTGTTTCTTTTTGTTTTATTTTGATTTGTTTTGATTTGTTTTTAACTAGATTACGATAAGAAGTAAAATATAAATAAAATCTATTAAGACTTTGGGCTATGCTACGGTGTGGAAAGATGCATTGTAGTTATGATAGTCCTTAAATTTATTTTACATATTTTCGTTTATTTCTATAATTCCTTTCTGCTTTCTTAAATCTCTAAAAATTTACATTAACCCCAATGATTTTTTTATTTTTACCAACATATTTTATTAAATCCTATGAACTTTCAATAAACTTTAAATAATTAATTTCCTTCTTTAACTTCCTTAATTAAATTTATTAACAATAAACTTATTAATAAGGATTTTAAAATTCACGGTGTTATACGGGTAGTAGACAATTATACCGAACATTGAAAGAAAATTTTTGGTGGATTGGTATGAAAAGAGAGATATCGGAGTTTTTGTCACGTTGTTTGGTTTGTCAACAAGTAAAAATAGAACACTAAAGACCAGCAGGCTTATTACAAAACCTACCGATACTTGAATGGAAATGGAAACACATTACTATGGACTTTGTAATTAGTTTTTCACGTTCCCGAAAGGAATTTGACTCTATTTGGGTAATAGTTGATTGATTGTCTAAATCCGCACATTTCTTAGTTGTGAAAACTACTTTTACAACAGATAGATTGGTACAACTATATATGGATGAGATTTTACATTTGCATGATGCACCTGTATCTATTGTTAGTGACAGAGATCCTAAGTTTATGTCCAGATTTTGGGCTAGTTTGCAACATGCCGTGGGTATGTCATTGAAATTTAGCATCGTATTTCATCTGCAAACCGATGGACAACCCAAAAGGACAATTCAGACTTTAGAGGATATGTTACCGGCTTGTGTGTTAGAATTTTTAGAAAATTTGGATGATTATTTACCGTTGGTAGAATTTTCTCATAAGAATAGCTACCAAAGTAGTAAAGGTATGCCACCTTATGAGGCATTGTATGGTCGCCATTGTCGTATACCTATTTTTTGGGATGACATAGATGAAAGGCATCTATTGGGTCCAAAAATAGTTCATCAAAGTGTGGATAATGTAAAGTTGGTGAGAGAATAATTGAAAATTTCCCAAAACTAATAGAAATGTTATACAGATTGACGATGGCGGGATTTAGATTTTGAGGTGGATGATAAAGTTTTTATTCAAGTATCACTATGGAAAGGGGTAATCCGATTCAAAGGTAAAATGAAGCTATTGCCTAGGTATATTGGGCCTTACGAAGTGATTGCTAAAGTTCGGTTATCGGCATATCGATTGGCCTTACCGACTGAATCGGCACGTTTACACGATGTTTTTCATGTATCGGTGCTAATAAAATACTTATATGATTCATCTCATGTGTTTGATATGGTGCAGATAGAATTGAAGGAGGATATGTCGTATATTGAAGGACCAATTCCGATTTTGGATCAGAAAGAACAAGTATTGCATCACTGGGTTATTCCATATGTTAAAGTACTTTGGCAGAATCATGCAGTTGAAGAGGCTACTTGGAAGACCAAGAAGTTTGTGCGCAACAACTATCCTCATTTGCTCGATCCAGGTAATAATTTCGGGGACAAAGATTCTAAAGGAGGGAATGATGTAATACCCCTCAAGTTTAATTACGATTATTTAGTATTTAATTTTAGTTTTGCATTTCATGACATGATTTGAAATACATCGAATCAAGCTAAATGATTTAGAAATGCTTATATTAAAGGGAAATTATAAGATTTAGATCAATTTGGATGAAATAAATTATTTTGGAGGAAAATAGGTGTTAAATATTGTTAGAAGGAATTAGAGAAAGATTAAAATGAGATGGTGGAAGTTGGAAGGTTTAAAAATGATTGGAAATATACTTTTTTTAATCTAAAGATTAATTTTTAAAAATATGTTCATTTTTACCAGAAATGTATGAGTTGTTCGAGAAGTTAAAAGAGTAAGTTTTTTTGTTGCTCTCTGGAATATGGTTTGAGGTTGAAGTTGATTTCGGAAATTAATTAAACCACTTTCAAAAAAGGAATAAGGGAACCTCTGGTTATCAATAACCACGAGTCTTTGGTTATTGGTAACCAGTTACTAAAGTGGAGTGAATAAAGATACAGAGTGTATAACTTATTGTAATATGTTTTATAATTTCTAGAATTCTGTTAAACTAGTTTTGGTTATTGATAACCCAGTTTGGATAGTTATCGGCAACTGGTAGGCGAAAAGAAGAGTTGGGAATTTCCGGTAATGGGTAAACTTAATTTCAGAAATGAGGAAAATTCTGGTTATCGGTAGCCCATAGTCTTGACAGATTATCGGTAACTAGATTTCTGGTGATGAAATTGCAGAAGCACAGAGTCTCAAATTTCCACTAGAAGAGGGTTGTTTTTTGAAAATAAAAGGGTTATTGGTGGGTTATTGATAACCCAATAGTCTAGGTTATCGGTAATCAATAGTTTTAAGTTAGTGGGTGAGTCAGCTGGGGACTTGTTTTGTCACACGTATTCAAATTTAATACAAAAACAAAAACCGACACAACTTTGTTTCACTTCAGAAAAATGCAGGGAGGAAAGATTAGAGAACATAAGTATGACATAGGAATCAAGAAAGAAATCCTTTGGAAGCTTAGAAATGGTGGAGTTATTCAATTATCCAAGGTATGAACTAAGTTTTATTTAAGTTTCTCCTAGATTTCCTATCATGACCCAGACTCATCCTCTGAGGTCATTGTGACAGATGCCAGGTGATTATCAAACCTCCTAAGGCGATTCCATTAAATCACTGACCAGATTATGAAATGAGGATGCAAAACACAGTGGAAATTATTTATACAAATTAGTTGGAAATAAAGTACAACCCCAAAATTCCACACAACTCTTAGGTACTTTATGTCACACCTCCATTACTTACTTTATTGCATGTTTTTACAAAACAAGTCTCAAAGATGATTGAAAATAAAAGTAAACTATCTACTGTCTAAAATAAAACAACTCATCTACTTACCATGTACAAGCTATTAAAATAGCAACAGTTCTACTGGTAGGGGTAAGGTGCCTCTTCATTGCCCGAAAATAATAAATTTTATAAGCTTACACTCGTATGAATGACAGTAAACATGAATAAATGTTTATACCATGTATAATGAAACAGTAATCAAAATCATGCATTCATATTCCAATGAATCTTTATCTTTTGAAATCATATTGTTTTCTTACCTTTCATTTATCATTTACAAATCATATGCTCGGATACTATGGTGGGTTCAGTATAATCTCATATACAAGGGAATACAGAGAATTAGTAATCAATAATCAGTACTTATATAAATATCATATTTCTCCACATCTCGATCAATATCATACCCAAGATGGATATCCGATTTCTTATTTCATAAAAATTTTATCTGTCAAATCATTTCAAAAATCTTTCTTTCTTTTATAGTCATATGCCATCTATAAATAGATTCTCGGTCGTACCCAGTGGTAAAACTAGACGTCTGACACTTATACCGAATTAACCAGATAGTATGCTAGGTATTACTCCCCATAGCCGAAAGGGTCAATACAATAACTAGGTGATCAACCTAGAATCAATAATCCCATCAATCTCCCCCGGATTAGGAACTATCTCTGTGATGACTCATAATAGATTCACAAATATTTATCACATCCATGGAACTTTAAAAACAATATACAGTAATTAAAGACAATTCCAAGGGAAAATGGGAAATTTTATAAAAAAAACATACTGGAAAATCCTTTAATACTTGTAACTATCACTTACTTGGTTCGTAGGGCTCACTGGTTTGACCTGAAAATTAAATAATAATAATACAATTACTAATGGAAGATCTTTAAATAATTACCTAACTTGTTTACTTATTTATTTCTCCTTATCTCGACTTTATTTTAACTCTTTTGTCTTGGAGTTATGCTTAATCAGGCTTTCTATATATTTCCCTGAAGTTTTCCCATAATTTTGATCACTTTTTCCCAGACCGACAGGGGACCAGTACCCCATAGATAGATCGGGTAGTATACCGGTTTTGGTCAAAATTGGACAGCGAATTTTAGACTAAAAATTGAAATGGACTGGTAGGCGACTAGTGAGCCGGTCGGTGTACTGGCTGGTACACCGGTCTTCAAATAGGATTTAAGAACAAATCAGTAGTTTGATTTTCCAGTATGGGAATCCAAAGATTGGACCCCCAATTGTGTTTTTATGAAATTCCTATGGTCAAAATCAGTATATACGATCTATAAACGGCCTATATACGCTATTAAATAAATAAAAAATGTGTTTAATCCATTCGATTTGAAAATTCCCATTTTTTCTAGAACTCAGATTTCTAACAATTTATTGAGTTTTAATCAGCTTCTAATACGTTAATGAGATCGTTACAGAATTCCTACCTTAGTTCCTGCACTGATTTTGTCGCTGGAGCAGTCAATTTCTGATTGGATCTTCTTTCTATCTCTCATCCTCCTCCTCCTCTCTCTCTCTCTCTCTCTCTCTCTCCTCTTTTCCTTTGATTTTCATTTTCAATATAAAAAGATCAACATCGATCTAGCAAAGTTTGGATACGATAAACATTGAAAGAATATCAACCAAACAAAAGGAATCAACAGTGATCCAATCAATATGATCTACAATGATCAAACAAAGTGATAATATATCCTCGTCTTGAAAAGCCCAAACACCGTTAATAACGAACGTGTGACAAAGCTCAAGAACGAGAATAAACAAGTGAATACAAACACACAAATGTATTGTCTATGTATCTCGTATGTCTCTCGATCTCGTCTCTACAACTGTATTGTATCTCACAGTATATGAATCAATGTGTGTGTATCTGTGATTCTCACATGTGCGTGTGTGAGTGTTCTTCTCTCTGTGATTTCGCATAGTGTTTGCGTAGATATAGCTCTATATGTGGTTGTGTATGGATCTTTCTGTTTTAAGTGTATGATGGTGTCTCACAATGTATGTGTGTGTATATATGTTCAGGTATGCATCTGCGATTCTCCTATATGTGCAATCTCACCCTCTGTATGTGGTGTATTGATGTGTGAGTGAATCTCTCCAATTCTTCGATTTGTATGTGAGAGCCCCTCGATCCATGTATCCATGGATGAATATATGCTGCAATGAAAATCGAGTTTTGGAAACAGTTGTTTGGAATCGATTTGGAAACGAAGACAAACAACCCAGAAGATACCTTACAGCCCAGCCGCCAAATCCTCTCGAGCGGACTTAAAGTCACTCGAGTAACTTAATCCACTCGAGCGTAACTCCATCGCTCAATCTATTCTACTGGAAGTTCCAATTCTGTCTACCAGAAGATAGCCCTTCTTGTAGCAACCAATGTTGTTATACCGGAAATATATTGTGTACTACTTCGTCTACCGAAAGTTCCATTCGATTTGTTTATTCTACCGAAAATATGGCACATATAGAAATCTTATTTTTGAGATGATTTCTTCACTTTGTAATGTTATGAACTTCATATTCAAATTAATAAAATAATCAAAAGCAAATAAATTCCAAATGAGAATTCAATTGAATTAATTTGTTTAAGGTATTTGTAAAATTAAATAATTTAAACTAATTATTGATAGGGTTTGGTTTTAATGATGTCTCACCACATCACCAATTGTTCTCATATATCTAAAGGGTCCTTATGCGCAATTGAAAAAAATCAATGCACCTAAGTTAGAGAAGTGATAATCAATGAACAATAGGTGTCATATGGCCAATCTAGAAAGATAAGATTAATTCTCTAGATCCTCAAGCGTCTCAAATATGTTTTCCCGGTATTAGAAAGGTGATTCTGATGATTTGCCAGGACTCTCGTTGTGTAGAGGAGAGATAATAACAGCAACTTGGAAATCCTCAAATAGTTTGATAAGTCCCTCCACTGGATCATCCTCTTCTTCATGGAAATAACTAGAGACTGCACTTGTAGGGATGAGTTCTTCCTTTTTGTTTTTGCTTTCTTCTTGGACAAACCCGGCTGATATAAAACTTGTCCGGATATGCGGGATGGGTGTGACTTTTCTTTGATATCTGGAACTTCTTTTGAAGATAGCCATTTGTCTTTCTTCCTCCCAAGTCGGGTGATAGCACAGTCCGAAAGTATGTGTTTGGGATGATATCTTTCTCGGTTCAACTTCTCTTTGGAGGTTGGCCCCTATGCCTTTCTCTCCTTTGAAACCGTTCTGATATAGACACTGGGCCACCATTTGTGTATTTCTGGAGAATTCTGACGGGATGTCTCCATACATATTGTCTCTCGTCATTTTAACAAATTCTATCAGTTCCGATTCTGGGATCTTTGTGTGCTTTTTTTCTTTCCTTTGCATCTTCTTGATATAAGTCCCCTGTACTTTAAGAATGGGTTCAAATTTGTAGATCTCCTTGTTCATCTCAGAATAATCAAAGGGTACCTTTCGCGGGTTGAATCTTATTATTGGCAGAGATTTTGGCAGAGTTGCCCTCGGAAATACTGGCACAACGACGAACTTCCTTGGGAATTGAGGACGCATGTATCCGAACATAGCTATGATGGATTCTTTGATGAGAGGGTTATTCTTGGTCCGAATTATTGTTCCGGGAGGACCAATCAGGCATCGTGGATCCAGGTCATCAGTATCTTTGGTTATCATGTTGATTCCCTGATGGGTTGTCAAAGGATTGGTAGTGACTTCTGACTCTTTGGACTTTTTCTGTGGAAATTTCTTGGCCTGTGGGGACGAGCTTGATTCGTTATTCTGGATATAGGGGTTGATGATTTTTCTAGTTTGGATCTCATCTTCTATCATTTCCCCATGTTGGATAATCTCATTGAAAGACCTTCCGATGGAGGTGCAAAATTTTTCGTAGTAGATTCCTTTGCATGTCTGAATGAACATGTGCACATATTCTGAATCTACCAGTGGTGGTTCCACCCGGGAAGCATGATTCTTCCATCTCAAAGCGTATTTATGGAATGACTCTTTAGGTTCCTGTTTCATACGAATCAGGAACAGGCGATCAATCGCCATTTCTTCATTGTGCTGATATTGTCGGATGAACCTCTGAGAGAGTTCTGTCCAGGATTGGATTTGTTTTAGATCCAGTCAGGCGATCCAATGGGCGGATGCCCCAGTTAAACTGTGCTGGAAGAGATGCATCATTAACTTTTCAGGATTAGGGTAACCGCAAAGTGCCCCAACGTAGAGGCGTAAATGCGTCATGGGTTCCCTGTTCCATTGTACTTTGAGAAGTCGGATATTTTAAATTTGGATGGAAGTTGCATTTGTGGGTAAAAACACAGGTCCTCAAAGCTGGTTGGGGTGTAGGCGTTGGGTCCTCGCAAGGATTTCATAGATTCTTCTAGATGTTGGATTTTATGACTCATATGGTTATCGACCTCTTTTCTTTCGGCAATGTCATGTGGATGACTTTCCAAATCGTCTTGATGTTGTGGTAAAATTGGCAGTGTTGGGATCATGGTCGGTTGGGCTGGTAGCACGGGCTGAGCAGTTGTTGGGTACATAGGGAAACTTCCAGTGGGTAATATGGGGATTACTCCGGGTGAGACGGTAGGGTTGGATGATGATTGGGCATGGACTGCCCTAGTGTTGGTTGGTGTTGTAGCTTGAACTTCGGCCCCGACAGGTGATGAGGGTATGGGAGCCTGGCATTGTGCCATCAAAGTCTCGACCAAGGATTGTAGGTGTTCTACAGTTCGGCGGACGGCCAGATGCTCTTCCATGGGAACCATTTCTGGCTCCTATTGTGTACGGATCTGCCCATCTTCAGCCATTGCACGGGTAGCGAGCGGGTGATCCTTCTGGATGCGAGCTGGAAATCTACTAAGTGCTCCGTACTTCTACTTATATGTCAGCACTAAATTTAGATTAGTAACTTCAGGCAAAGACTTTGGAGATTGTGGTGACATATGGACTTTCTTTGGTTTTTCCATTAAAACATATTGTCAGACATAGTCTTCTAATAATATTTCAAATGATAAACCTTTTCTTATTTTTTGAAAAACGGTGAATAAAAAGTCCATAGTCTGATTTTACTACAATCCCCAAAGAGGTCTTTTTTTTTTGGAAAAACTTTTGTGGGAAATTAACAAAATACAAGTAAGGACTCCCTTCAGTATGCAATGTTTCCTAATAAATAATAGGGTTTTGGCTTTTGACTCTTTTTCGGGCTTTTCTACATGCAAATGAGGTTGTGCAGGATTAAGGCTTAAGATTCCCAAATCTTCAAACCTCCGGTCCCGTGAGGGTAACCATCTTTGAGTCGGTGATTTGGTTGGAATGCCCTTTTCCACGGCGATAACCATAATCGCGAAGCTTACTTCAGGCCCCCGGGGGTAGATAAGGTAACATCCATTCGGCACGGTTATGACCTCCGATTCGAATGGGTAATGATGCAAATGATGTATGGAAAACTTGCAATGCAGATAAAGTAAAAAAAATCATTTGAAAAGGGAAGGGAGTCCTTAACGAAATGAAATATAAATATGAACAAGTAGCATTTATCAAACGATTTTTTTTTGCCGCGTTAGCTCTTTTTTTTTTGTAGCGCAACATGTATTATTCCTGAAAGGATCACACCAAATTGCATATTAGTAATGGGCCGAGAAATTGATTGAATTTTGGTTAAATGTTGATTTAAAAAATTTAGAAGCTGAAATCCTCTTAAGTCCCCAGCGGAGTCGCCAACTGTCGCTCCCCAAAAATTTTCCGGTCTTCCCCACCTTCTTTCGACGAACGGGAGGAGCGTGCAAGGGGGAAATTCCGTACTCTATCTTCTTTTGTTAGCTTGAGTGCGACGTGGTTTTGATATGAAAAGGGACAACTGGATTGTTTAATTTT
>NMUG010007224.1:0-12177 GCA_002855965.1 Monotropa hypopitys
TATTTCTCTGCACGAGATCAGAGGAGGCCTTTAGCTTTTTGACAGTCTTTTTCTGCTCATTTTGGAGGAGGCAGATCCGAGAGTCGAGCTCGGTTGAGCACTGCAGCGCCTGTTTAAGGAGGGAAGTAGGTAAGAAAGCAAAAACAAAGCAAGATCAGAAAGAAACATGTGTAAGAGCAAGAGGTGGTTACCTTTATTGAATACACTAGCGCGCGGCGGGACAGGTCCCCCGTGTTGTACTTCTGCTCCTCGACAGCGTCAACGGGGAGCATCAGTGTGCGGCAGAGACCACACGCGGATACCCTGTCAAAAATCTTGTCCCCTTTCTTTACAGGAGCCTCGCCCTCATTCAGCAAGACGGGATCCCAGGGCCCAACAAAACTGCCCTCAGGAGTGTCAGCGGGCCCCATCTCCTTCTGCATAGCTAAAGGCAGACCCTTCTTCAGCTTCTTGTATGCTTGAGGATCTGCTGGCGGATTGGCCCCACGTTGGCGAGTGTGGCGTGGCGGCTGATCAGCCGCCGCAGTGTTAGTTGGGCGGGGCTGAGGAGGAGAAGATAGGGGTGTTATCCGAACAGTGGTAGGCGGGATTACCACTCTGTTGTCTGTTTGGGCGCCCACTGGTAGGAGATCGGCCTCCCTCAGTCCTCTTTACCACGTCAAGTAGAGAGAAGGAAGCCATTTCACTTGGCTCGTCGTCCCAGGTGTGCAAGACATGCCGATCAGGAATGAGGTTGGGCGGCACTCGAGTGGAAGGCCCAGCAGCGTCAGGGTCAGCAGGAGTTCCCCACTTTTCAACCTCCTCGAGAACGTCCTCTTTCTCCTCAGGAGCGTCCTCTTCCTCTTCAGGAGCGTCCTCTTCTTCTGAGAGATTGATGATGGGAACTACAGGGACATGAGGAGGTAGTGCAGCTGGAGCAACGTCAAGGTCCGTAGCAGGGCGCCGCACACCACGGTATCCTCGGTAGTGCGGCACGTAACCCAGCAGCCTCTCGACAGACCTGTCAATATGTTCACCAGAAGGAGCCACGTAGCTGATGGCTTTGTGAACCTCCTTGTACTTATAGAATTTGTTGTGGAGGGAGTTGCGGTTTACGTGAGCGTCTGCAACAACAGAAACAAGAAACAAGAGGTCAGAAATCTGATAACACACGGAATCAACGAGAAAAGTGAAATGAAAAGAAAGAGAAGATACTGACGAGGGCCCCCGTCTCTACGAGGAATCGGATTCTCCCTTCTCGAGCTGGGGGAGAACTCCTAGTTCCCAGTCACGATCAAGAAATCATCGTCGTCCCCTCTGGAAGAGTCCGGGAGCCACTCGACCAGTTTTCATTTGTTCATTCGATTCTTCAAATACCATACACAAGCCCGAGTATGGTTGATGGTGTAGTGGTATAAGATCTCCCAAATGCCCATCTTCGAACCTGTGAGAAAGTTCAAAGCAACGACGTCCATCACAGTCCGAACTGTGTTGGCCGCCACCTGCATCAATGAGAGATTCAGGTACCACAAGAAGTGGCGAAGAAGAGGGTGGAGGGAGAATCGTACCCCACCCTCCACAATATGGATAAGGCGAATATGGAAGGTGTTGTTATCAGCCCTATCCCTATCATAATCGACAGGAGCTAGGGCGACAGCCACATCCTCTGGCACGCCATGCTCAGCCCTGAAAGCTTCAAGTTTGGCCGGAGTGTCAACTAGCGACCTGAAGAACCCCATTATCAGCAAAATAAGAGCGTGACTTACACAGGAAGAGCAGAGATCAGGAAGAACTGAGAAGAAGAGCTCGAGGAAATTAAGGTTGCAAGAAATTGCGAGAGAAGGAACGATTGGAAGAAAATGCCAAGGCAGATATATATAGGGGGGCGCCCTTGCTTTTATCGAAGCGACGACATGCCTGGAATGTCTTTTCCAATGGTCACATCAGTCTCGTGTAGAGTGTGTGGGCCCTAGGCATTAATTACGCAAATAATGTGGTGTTACTTCAAATATGATGGCTGGATTTATCCGGTAAACGGAACGACAACGTTTTGGGTACCGTGAGCTCTGCCCACTTCCACTGTGCGCCTGAAGCAGCCAGAGCTAAGGGGTAATTGTGGTGGGATTATTCAGGATTTGCCACGTGTGAAAGACCGGATCGTATTATCCCAACATCATCGGCAACTTGACACTAGATTGCCACGTCATCAGCATCCTGCACTGGAGGATCAGATCAGCCCAGCGCGGTTGTACATCATTTCTGTGCGGCGACCAATTATCTTATGCGTCGTGCTAGATCCCCCAGTTAATATAGCCAACCGTGTGTCTAACAGTGCCCCCGCACTACGGATTAGGTTGGCCCGGTGTGACTAACATCCTGGTAGCTGGACAGGTAGCTGTTCAGGGACACATGAGCATGATCACGGGAGATACAACTAGTCACTCGTCATAACCAGTATCTCTGCTGTGCGGATCAGACTGACCCCACGCAGCTAGCATCCTCGCAGCATAGAGAACAGTCTTCCAGAGTAGCATGTGCCAGACTAAGTATGGTACAACTGAGCACGTGCCCCCAATAGTGCCCGCTGTGCGGATTAGATCGGCCACGTGTGGCCGACATCTACCAGCGCGACATCCAATGAAGCAGTGCAGGAAGGGGTGGCAGACGAGGCATCCACATGTCAGTCAGACAGAGAACGGTGCAAGGCACGCGTGTCACTCCCCCTTACCGAAGGAATATTTGGAATTCCAAGAACAATAAAAAGGTGTGCCGACATTTTCTTTTGTCGGAGAATGTAACAGACATATGTTAGAATGCAGTAGACACGAGGAAAAGGGACGAGTAGTCCTAGAAAGACCTCATTTCCAATGAGAAGCTAGAAATCCGGAAGGGCAGAAGTATATAAGCAGGAGTTATACCACCGGTGAATGGTACATGCCATTTTGCTCTCATACCCTCTTGTGCTTACAGCTTTTCGTTTTTTCGATTATGATTAACTTAGTCATCGGAGAGCCTTCCAGCCGTTAGAGGCGGGATATCCTCTAATAGTTTTCTGTGAGCGCATAACTAGCAAGAGTCAGAGCAGGTTGACAGGGTGTTAAGAGAATTCAGATATTCAGCTATTTACCGACAATGATAGTACCCGCGTATTTTACCCTCACACTAAATATGGTTAATATCTGGAAATATGTTCTTGGTATTAATTCGACGTCACTTAGTAGGAGCAGCGGATCCAGGATTTTTAACGAGGAGGGGCACATATTTATTACAAGTTTAAAAATTACACCTAAGTAATGTAATTGTTAAGTAATATAAACGTTAAGACAAAAAACCAATAGTTTCAAAGTGTATTTTAATAATGTATCCAAAACATAATAAAAAGTCTTACTACCTGGTGCCCTGCTCCAAATGGTCTACAAAATTTGAAGCAGGACTTCCCAACCAGGTACTTCCACAAAATAACTTAAACTAGCACAATTAGGAGTCTTATAACCTGGTGCTCTGCTCCAAAGGGTTTACAAACTTTGGAGCAGGACTTTCCAACCAGATGCTCTAAATAAAAATTAAACTGTAAAAAACTCACCAATATACTTTAAGGTTCTGTGCATAACACTTCAATGTTTTTTTGTTCTTTCTAAACTTAGTTTAGAAGCTATTTAAATTTTAACAACTTGCACAATCATGACCGGCCCTGTGTGAGTTCAAAGGGATATGCTACATCACTGGAAGGATTTAACATTCAATTTTCTGATAGCAAAAATATAGCAAAATTGCAATTCTTTCTCGAATATAATCACGTTGTTTTCTCACATTAGCAGTCAATTTACATAATACAAGAAACATATACATACGCACGGACATATACATGTACAGAATACGTAGATTAGGCTAGAATTTCTTACACGTAATTAAATTGGTATTGAAGGTCCAAAACCAAGAGGCAAGAAACAATCGCGAAAATAATAATGCCGCTCCTCTATCGAAATATGCTCTCGTTTACTGATGATCGGAAGGTTAACCTAGATATGTACTAATCGCAGCCACTGATGGCGGCAGGGAGAGGGGGAGGGACGATTGTCAGCGTCGACGTCGGCGTCAACGAGATCGGAGAAGGGTTACGGGTGGGGGGCACGATTTTGGGAGGAGGAAGGGTTACGTATGGGATTTGGGTTTGAATTGAAGGGATAAGGGATTTGAGGGAGGGGATTCAGTAGCAAAGGAAAAAAATCCAGGGGGGCACGTGCCCACCCTGGTCATTCATCAAATCCGCCTCTGGAGCATTCACATAAGATACTAACACAATGTCATGCTAACACTGTGATTACACACAGAAGCATAAAAAGGAAACACAACAGATATTCTCAGCTGCTGTCTTGTTCGTCCATCAGAACCAAAAAAAAAAAAAAACTCAGCAAAATCATGTGAACTTTTGACAGCGATCACTGTTTATATAGGAGATTGAGCTTATGCACTATTCAGTGCACCATAGACACAAGATGATTGAAATTTATATTCAAACATTAGTTGGCATGTGTGAGTGGGATTTTCTGAAACACCATTTGAAATGTCAAAAATGTCAATCTTGCTACTTGAATCTTCATGCTCTTTTAATGTTACAAAAAAACTTTGGAAGAAGTCTTTTGACTTATAAGGCTCTTCGATGGTTAAGTTAAAAATTTCCCCAAATAATAATTTGAACTGAAATACAAAACTGAACTTGAAAAAGAGATTCAGTATCAGAATTTAGTGTATCTCATTTGGTCCTTTTCTCTCCCTTTTATACATATTTTTATCTTTTTGCCGATCTTGGATTCCTACCTTCCACTTTTAGAATTTGAAGGATGAGATTCTAACTAGATTTTTCACTTTTGTTGTATTTAGTGTCTTTTTTATTATATTTTGTAATGATTGGTGCACATTTATTGCTTTCACTATCTTCTTTATATGCATTTATTCTGATTTTTTTGTCTTTATTGTCTATATTAACTTCAATCATTGTCATTTTCTTTATCATTTGCCTTATCTTTTTTTTTGCGTAACATTCCTTCTGGAGAGTATTTAATAAATATTTTTTTATTCCAATCATTCAATAGAATCTAGACTTTTCGTTTTTACTAAATCTTTCATATTTTCTTTCTTAATTTTAATATTATATTTACATATAAAACATCGTAATGATTATTTTTGACCAATTTTTTGCACTGAATATATTTTTTTCCGAGCTCAAATTAAGCTCGGGGGATGTACTGTAACAGTACCGTTGTCGAAAAATACTGTTCATCTCATTCTTTTCTGCTCTGAAATTATTCTGAGCTCAAAAAATTACTTTTATGTTCGGAAAACATTAATCTTGCGCGGGAATTTAATGTTTCTGTGCTGGAAATGACTTTAAATGATTTATAACAATTTCAAATTGTCTTTACCCTTCCAATAAATTTTACCTACCACAAAAGTTCTCCAACTTTGTCTAGAACTTTGTCGAGCACAAAGTTTGGAGAAAGCTAATTTATAGTCTGCATGTAAATACTATTTGATATAATTTCTCACTTCTAATTTTTTCTTCAAAAATGTCCTTTTCAAATCATGAAAGTATATTTTAAGGAAAACGACATGTATGATGGGCACGTCTTTTAAGATTGTCACGTCAGCCACATTAAATGCATATTAAATGTATACCGCCTTACAATACAGCCTCGTTTTAATTAAAAACTTTTGAAAAGATTCTATAAATTCAGAACTTTACCTCTAGGGTTTCCCACCATTTCAAACCTTTCCGTAAATCTTTGCATCCAGAGCTCTTTTCACATTTTCAAATACTCGATCATTCTTCTTCTCTTTTTATTTTGTAAGTTCTTTCTTTCTGGGGTTTCACTGACTTTCTTTTCTATTTTTTATTCATTGCCTTCTTCTTTCATTCTCTATGGGCCACTTTCGAAGTTAGGTTGATACCCTAGAGAAGTTAGTGCAGTTTCGATAGATGTGTGACATCCCAGATGATGTTCATATCGAATTGGCTGAGCTCGGCCATCTGTATATGCTCAATAAAGGTATAAATATCGTCTTCATTCCTCTAATACAAATCATTTAAGGTGGAATTGGATTCTCCCTTCATCGCCTTTTCCAGACGATTTTGAGTTGGTGGAGGCTTCTCTCTATTCAAATTGCCCCCAAAATTGCTTGGATGATTATGAGCATTGCTCAACTCAATCGTCGTCTAAACATTAATTTGGGATATAATGATATTATGCACCATTACCTCCTATGCCGTACAAAAGATTTTACTTATTATGTAAAAAATCAATCCAATAAAAAACCTTTGATTGACATGCTCCCTGACTCCTCCAAAGGGGTAGAGAAAGATTATTTTATTGTTACTGGCAATTGGAAAGTCTCAGCTGACGAAGACCCTCTTATACGCCTTTCCCATAAGATGGGAGACCCTCGGTAGTATTTTTCTTTTGAATATTCTTCCATACTTTGTTTTTCTTAATCTAACCTTTACTTTCTCCTTCTTACAGGTTACAGAATTAATCCATCAGCCAGTAGAAGTCATTGCGACACTCATGAGAACAACTTGAAAATTGCCCTGGCCTACAAAACAAGGCCTGCGACCACTTACTAGGATACATTCCCTAGTACAAAGGCTATAGCCAACCACCCCGAATAACTGTAGCAGAGGTAGGTCCTAACTCAAATCCTTTTGGCATACCTCTTTCCCTTCCTAATCTCGCACTGAAACCGCTCGGGGAGAACATTCCATTGACCTTATTTATTTAGAGATCGACTAGGCTACCTATTCACCACTTCCTGTGCAAGAGAAAAAGGATTCCCTAGAAAAACTTTTTGAACAAGGCTTCTCTCTTCCTCCCTAATCACCTTCTATTAAATTTGTAGGGGAATTTAGGAAAACTCTTCTTCTATATATAGTCCAAATCCTACCATGACCTCCAAAAATGACTTTGATTTTCTCAGAGTTGCACTAAAAAGGCTGTTAAGAAACCTTTTGCCCAAACCTATGAAACCTCTCTCCCAGTGCCACCTATTTCTTTAGTTCCTCCTCCAACCATTCTTCCTCTGGTTGCTGCTGCTGCTACCCTTTCTTCTGAAACCCTTACAGCCCCCGCACAAGACCTAGCTCCCAGAAGGACTAGACGATAGGGAGGTACTACAATGCTAACAATTCAAGACCCCCTCCTCTTAAATGAACAAGAACTACCACTGACCAGGGAAAACAAACTTCTCCCACACCGTGGGATCCTGATTTGACCAGGAGTGACAGACCTTTAAACGTTGATGGTCAGGTTATGGATCCCAAAACTTCCATGGCCTTGATGAAAGCCATGTTGTTCCCTAAGGATATTGAAGAAGAGACTAATTGCTCATTTGCTAGCTTAACATCCTTCGCTCTTTCCCACATCTTTAGGGTATGCTTCTTGATATATATTTCTTTACAATCCTTTCATTGATCTATTTTATATTATCTTTCTAATTCTTTCTACAGAGTTGTCAACAGTTATACCTATCCTCCCAGAGAAGTGTACTTCTGGGGGTTTCCCGTACTCAAATTCATAAGGATCTGGAAGCTGCCTTGGCCATAAATAAGAAAAACCAAGACATAATGGCCAAGGTGGAAGATGATTTAGTTTCTGCACGAGGACATGCTTCTTCAACAAAGAAGCAGATGGAATAAGAAAGAACTGAGTCTGCATCAACAATCAACAAATATACAACCCAACTTGAGAAGGAAAAAATAGACCTCTGAATCAAACATCAAGTTGGAGTCTGCTATAGCTGAAGTTGTAACAATCTGGATTTTTAAACCATATTTTTTTGAAAACATTTTAAATAACAAGGAAATAGAAATGAGCGTTAACTATTGTTATTCGAGTACATCCAGTCAAAGTAACCATTGCACATCATGCGATACAATAAAGAAGCTACGAAAGAAATACAGAATGCGGAAGAATAAATACATCAACTAATTGTAGCAACTACAAAGAAGGTATAGAGAGAAGAAGAAAAGGTACAACATCTGGCTACTACAACTGAAAAGAAAGTACAAAGAAAAGAAGTACTACGCGGACTAAAATGACAAGCTCCCAAAAGGGTTCAGCAGCAAGCTAAGCTCCAAGCCCACAACCACAACAAGACCTGCAAATAAGTCCTGGAAAAAGGAAAGAAAGGAGAGTCTGAGCAAATCACAGCTCAGTAGGAAAACCCCTAACTACTACCAAGCATGCACCAGCGGGTGCATGCCTAAGTGTCCACACACAAACGAAAACAAAAGGGGAGAAAGGAAACCCAAATCAAATAAAGGTGTAACACAACCTCAAGGCAAACCCAAACATAAGCACTGTCGCGACTCGTGTTTTTCTAATTTAATTTCGGTATTTAAATTATTTATCGACGTGTTCGGATTGCGTATGACCTTGAGTGAGGGCGTGAGAGAGCCTTAGGACGTCAATTCAATGCAAGGAACGTTGGAGAAGTGTCGGAGTTGAAGGATGGTCGAACCGGAGTCAAAAGACTCGTTTCCTAGCATTTTCTGGTCTGGTCGTCCGGACCACGGCCTAGGCTCGTCCGGACGAGCCAGGCAGAAAGGGAGCAGAAAGGTTCAGGTTCGGTCGTCCGGACCACGGTCGACTCTCGTCTGAACGAGGTCGGCAGTGAGGTTGCAAAATGTTTCAGGAGTGGTCGTCCGGACGACGGTCGGGTTTCGTCCGGACGAAGGTCACAGAAATGCGATTTTTTGGTGTTTTAATGAGGGGTAACTTGGTCCTTTCACCCCTAGTCTGAACTTTTAACCCTAAAAACGTGCGAGAGCCTCTTATCTCTCTCATTTCACTCTAAACACTCTCTACCTCCCAAAAACTCCATTGATGCTCCACCTTCTTTCTTCCATTTGAGAGCCTTCCAAGGTGAGTTTGAAGAAATTGCAAGGAGAAAGCTTGATCTCCTTGCCAAGAGCTTTCCAACAAGCTAGATATTTTTGCTATCCACCGAATCCGAGTTTCTAGGGTTTGCTCCAAGCTTCAAAGGTAGGGTGATATCCATCTCTAGTAAGGTTCTATGTTATGCTCTCTCTTCCCCTTCCTTTGAAATCTAGTCATTGTTGTGTAAATTTCGTATATGCATATTTGTGTGAAATTGACCTAGGGTTTAAGGTTCAATTATGAAATTGATGGTTCTAATAGAGTTCCTATGGTCTTATATGCATTGTGCTTGAGTCAATTTCATGTTGGAACAAATTGTGTAAAAAACCCCAAATCCTTGCATGAACCCTAACTCACAAATTGGGGCTTTTGGTCAATTAGAGGTCCTTTGGTTAAATTGACATTGGATATATGAAATTGGGCCTAAATAAGGCTTAACAAATGGGTTTTTAATAGGGGTCATGTTTTATGGAAATTTGTCGCACATTGCACCATGTTGCGTAAATTGAAATTGAAATCGAATTAATCATGATTATGTGGACCCTTGAATGTAACGAATGACCTTGGTGAAATTATCAACGGGAATGGACTTGATTTTTAGGGATTCCCGGGTTGAAAGACTTGTAGCAATGATGTGGGAATTAATATGTTCTTATGCGGGAATGGACTTCATTTTTAGGGATTCCCGGGGTGGTCGCTCCACCCACGACTTTGTGCACAAAGGGGGCTACGTGGGCCCTCCCAACGGCCTTTGAAAAAAATGGATTGAGTTGGTTTAGTGTGTTGACGAGCCACTATCTCAACCTTGCCCCATCTACGTTACAATGATATTTGGATGAATACGGAATGGACTTGATTTTTAGGGATTCCAGAATTCATACCACTTTAGCCACTATGGATGAATACGGAATGAACTTGATTTTTAGGGATTCCGGGATTCATGCCATTTGTGAGCTAGGGAGATATATACGGGATGGACTTGATCTTTACGGATCCCGGGTTGTATTGAATTGGACATCAAAACACTTATGGGTTGTGCTTAAATTGAAATTACATTACACGTGATATCTTGTACTACCAAAATGAGAAATGAGAATGGTATATGTGTACTTATATGGATACTTGATTCTAGTATCCTTGGTTAGCACTCTCACTTGTATGTTGGCTTGTAGAGTCACATTGTAGATGTCGGATCATTGCCTTGCATTGTCTTCTACATATTGCTTATATCATTTTGTACATTCACACATTCGTTCACGCTAGCCCAAGACATACTAGTTGATAGATATTTCCCTACTTTAGCATGACACGCTCCTTTTTTTAAGGTTCTGCAGGTAAGAAACCAATTTTGGAGGATCTTGAAGCTCCATAAATCTTTCGAAGATTTAGTATCATTTTGGAAGATTCTTGCATTTTCCTTTCTTTGAGTTAGCCCATTTGGGTTGTAATGGAAGTAGTAGTTTTGTAATAACTTAACTAGACCTCTCTCTCTCTCTCTTTTGGTTCTATGTGTTGGACTTCTTGGACTTTATCTCTTTTGTTTATTTCCGCATTCACTCGGATTTCTTTGTAAGTTTGGAATGTGATGTGTTTGGTATTTAGACTTGTTTTAAATTGTGATGAGCCATGCTTGTTTCCCCATCTATAAAGTAATTCAAAAAAATAATGGTTTGAAAATCCGGGGCGTGACAACTTGGTATCAGAGCTTTCGGTTTCGAAAACTTAGGCCTTTGGGGAGACTCTTAGTCTCTATGGGTTGCATTGAGTTTAAATTTACGTCATCTAGCATGTGTGTGTAAGAATTTGAGCATGCATTGGCAATGATCCATAGGTTGATGTCAGTCAAGGGAGAAATTCACGTGCATTGTTCCATTCTTGGGTGGTAACCCTGTTTGTCGATTCCATTGAGTATGAGAATCCTTTTCTTGATATGATTGAGTTTACTTCTCCTTGATTGAGACCTTACATAGTTGATTGAACTATCCACTCGAACCTTGTCATGTGCTTTATTCTTATCATATTCATGATCTTTTGTAGAATGCCTCCACGTCGCAATATAGCTTTGGGAAGAGGTCGTAGGAATAACGTTCAGGAGGCATACAGCGAGGAAGTGGACGATCATCGAGCAGGTGTGGAGGATGGTGCACCTCCCATTATTCCGGTTCCTATTCCGGAGGGGCTTGTCGCTCCTAGCCAGTTCGCTCGAGAGCTTGCGACCGCCATGGTCGAAGCTAGTCGGGGATTTACCGCTTCTAGGGATAATGCAGGTAACCGCACTCTTGACGCTTTGCGATAATTCCAGAGGATGGATCCTCCCAAGTTTAGTGGGGAAGGTGATCCGCTCGAGGCTGACCATTGGTTAGTAGAGATTCGGAGTGTGTTCGACACATTGGGCATCACGGAGGATAAGTTGTGTATTACTTTTGCGTCCTACCAGCTTTCAGGAGAGGTCATTCTATGGTGGAGTTCTATTGTGGAGATGAGACGCGCTAGTCTTCTCGCCAGTGGAGATGCTGATCCACAGGCTATTATGGATCCTATCAATACCATGATGTGGGTAGACTTCTTGGCTGTTTTCGTGAATCAGTATTTTCCGGAGAGCTACAGAGATCATCTTAGGGAGCAATTCGAGCATTTGGAGCAGGGGACTATGTCTGTGTCCCAGTACACCTTGAGATTTCAGGCCTTGTCTCGATTCGCGATGGATTTAGTCAGTTCGGAAGAGCGGAAATGTAAGAGATTTGAGAAGGGTCTTCATCCTTCTATTCAGCGGATGGTTATGGGACACCGGATTCGAGTCTTCGCCGATCTTGTGGATTGTGCCAGGGCGGTTGAGCTCAAGAGGGACTATCAGCAGAGGGACTTTGCTTCGAGGGCAAAGGTGTGGGAACCGCGCCGACAGGGTTCCAATTCCAGTTCTTCTTCTTCAGGTAGCTTCGGGAGGAAGCGGCAGCGGGAGCAGTCTCGCTTTTCTCAGGGTCAGAGATCCCAAGCTAGTTCAGATTCAGTGCAGGGTCCTAGGGTATGTCATCGATGCCATCAGCCGGGGCATGTGAGAGTGGATTGTAGAGCGTCAGCTTGCTATGATTGTGGTCAGGTGGGCCATCTGGCTATAGATTACCCAGGAAAGGGCAGCGGTCGTGGTGATGAGAGACCACAGCAGCAGCAACAGCGGAGGAGTGGACAGCAGCGTCCACACCAGTCAGGACCTTCTGGCTCGGTCCAGGCTTCTCGCACTGGAGGGGTTCCGATTCCCACCAGACCT
>NMUG010007225.1:0-12176 GCA_002855965.1 Monotropa hypopitys
TAACCAAAACAACAAAAAAAAAACTTACAATCCGTATTTGTAACTTATATGCTCGTTTCTTGATAGACTCGGGTGCTACTCATTCTTTTGTATCATCTACCTTTGGCATGCATATGGGTAAAATATTGTCTCTACTTGATCACACACTACTCGTATCTACACCTATGAGGGATATACTTGCACTAAAGTCTTATTATCCAGGTTGTGATATACGTGTGGAGCAAGAGACTTGGAAGGTAGATTTGATACCTATAATTATGATAGACTTGGATGTGATTTTGGGAATGGACTTTTTGTCTACGTATTATGCTACCATAGATTGTGTGAGAAGGGAGGTGATATTTTGAGTTCCGGAAAAGGTAGAGGTAAAAATATATGGAGATAGAGTGGAGACCCCTAGATGTATTATAGGCCATGTCAATGTTGAGAAAAGGATGTTTGGGATTTTTAGCATATGTGATAGATTCGGAGGGCAAGTCAAGTGAGGTAAAAGGTTAGTGTTGCAAAAGTTAAGAGAGAAACAACTTTATGATAAGCTAAGTAAATGTGAGTTCTGGTTAGAACAAGTGGTATTTTTGGGTCATGTTATTTCTAAAGAGGGAATTTCTGTGGATCCTAAACAGATTGAAGTAGTGGTGAATTGGGAGAGACCGACTTGTGTTACCGAGATTTGTAGTTTCTTGGGTTTGGCGAGATACTAGAGAAGATTCATTGAGGTTTTTTCTTCCATAGCTTTGCCTATGACAAGGTTGACTAGAAAGGGGGTGAAGTTCGAATGGTCGGATGAATGTGAGTCTATTTTCCGGGTTTTGAAAGAGAAGTTAGTTACGGCATTTGTTTTGACGATTCCGGAAGGGACAGAGGACTTAGTGATTTACAGTGATGCTTCACTTTGTGGTTTGGATTGTGTCTTAATGCAACGGGGTAGAGTTATTGCTTATGCTTCTAGACAACTAAAAACTCATGAAAAGAACTATCCTACCCATGACTTGGAGTTAGCAGCCGTAGTATTTGCTTTGAAACTTTGGAGATATTATTTATACGGGGTAACATGCGAAATTTTTACGGACCACCAAAGTTTGAAATATATTTTTACCTAGAAAGATCTTAATTTGAGGCAACATAGATGGTTGGAGTTAATCAAGGATTACGATTATAGTATTCATTATCATCCGGGAAAGGCAAACGTAGTAGCGGATGCTTTGAGCAGAAAATCTATGGAATCTTTGAGTTGTTTGGGTTGTGCTCGGGTTGAAAATTTTGAAGAAATGAAAGACTTACGAGTTGATATGGCATTTGGGAAGGAAGGGGCTCTTTTAGCAACACTTATGGTGAAACCTCTATTTGAGGAACAAATTAGAATTGGGCAAAAGAATGATGTGTATTTGGAGAATGTCCGTCAACAAATTTTATTGGGAGAGAAGTCTGAGTTTGTTATTCGGGGTGATGACATGATATTGTTTGGGAATCGAATGTGTGTACCGGAAGACGTGGATCTTAGAAGGAACATTTTAGAGGAAGGGCACAATTCTAGATTTGCTATGCATCTAGGAGCAACAAAAATGTATCGTGACTTGCGTGAAATTGTTTGGTGGAGAGGGATGAAGCGAGAGATTGTTGATTTTGTGGCTAGGTGTCTTACATGCTAGAAGGTACAGATTGATCATCAAAGACCGGGAGGGCTAGTTCAAAGTTTACCAATACCCGAGTGGAAGTGGGTACATGTGACGATGGATTTTGTGGTGGGATTGCCAAAGTCTAAGGGCAATTACGAAGTCGGCTCGTCGGCTCGTCGGCTCGTCGGCTCGTCGGCTCGTCGGCTCGTCGGCTTGTAGACCGGTTGACGAAGTCGGCTCGTTTTCTTCCAGTGAAGACTTCTTTCAACACGGACCGTTATGCAAGGATCTATATTGAGGAGATTATTCGACTACATGGTGCACCGGTGTCTATAGTGAGTGATAGAGATCCAAAATTTACTTCGCGGTTTTGGGCGAGTTTACAACAAGCTTTGGGTACCTCATTGAAGTTTAGTACCACTTTTCATCCTCAAACGGATGGGCAATCGGAGAGAACCATTCAAACACTAGAGGATATGTTGCGGTCATGTGTGCTTGATTTTTGAGGAGGTTGGGATGACTATTTGCCATTGATAGAGTTTTCTTACAATAATAGCTTTCAAAGTAGCATTGGAATGGCACCATTTGAGGCTCTATATGGTAGAAGGTGTCGGACACCAACATGTTGGAGTGAATTTGGAGAAAGACAAATTTTGGGACCGGAGCTATTGCAAGTGGCATCGGATGGCGTGAAACTAATTCGAGAGAGGTTGAAAGTGGCTCAAAGTCGTCAAAAGAGCTACGCGGATAATAGAAGAAGGGAGTTGGAATTCAACGTTGGTGACTATGTATTTTTGAAGGTATCACCTTGGAAGGGAGTTATGCTGTTTAGAGGAAGAGGGAAGCTGGCACCTAGATATATCGGTCCATATGAGATTGTAGAGAGGGTTGGGGCTACGGCATACTGTTTGGCATTGCCGGTAGAGTTATCACAACTTCACAACGTGTTTCATGTCGCTATGTTGGGGAGGTACGTTCACGATCCGGCTCATGTTTTGCAAGCGGAACAATTGGAGATAGACGAGGATTTGTCATATGAAGAGAAGCCAGTGAATATCCTTGATTTCAAAGAACAACTGCTACGTTCTAAAGTGGTGCGATGGGTCAAATTTTTGTGGCGAAACCATGGCAATGACGAGGCGACTTGGGAAAGCGAGGAGAGCATGAGGAAGGATCACCCACGCCTGTTTTCATGTATGTTTTAAATTTCGGGGACGAAATTCTCTAGGGGGGGAGAGTTGTAATACTTGTTCCGTATTATAGATTATTTTAATAATAATTTTAAAAATGTTAGAATGTGAAGTGGGAATTAAGGAGGTTTTAAAAGGGATATTTAGATATTTTATAGATAAATATACATTTATATAAATGCCCAATTATACAAAATTAGAGTATAAAGAGGGAAGGATGGCACACAAGGGTTATAACCAATTAAATGAAAAGGCAAATAGGTAATCTAACCTAAAAATCTGATTTAGGGGTTCCAAAAGGGGTTAGTCTCTCATTTTTGTAAGTGTATGAGAAGGAGGCTAGAGAGAGGAAGAAGAGAAACAAGAGAGATTGAAGGAATCGAAGTCATAGGAGGTGGATTGGGGAGAAGATCTCTTCTTCAACCTTATTCTAGAGGTAATCACGATTCCATTAATGTATATATTGTGATTATATCAGTTGAGAAATTATCTAGATCGAAGTTTTTAAATTGTTTTTCATTTTTGGTAAAAACCTAGATTTTTGATCCCTAAAAGTTGGATTCTAGGATGTTTTGATGTTGTTTGAGGTCACCATTTGAGTATGTTTGACTTATAGATGTCTAGAACACTTTAATATAGTTAATTTTTGGGTTTGGAAGCAAAAAGATCGGAGTTGGGAAGATTGGAGAAGAAAGAGTTTGAAAAATATTTTCTGAAAAATGGATTTCTGAAGAAGGGGTACCGGTCCCTTGTTTTATGGGGGACCTGTAACGACTTGATTTTCCGTGACCCTCTTTAAATTAAATTTGTTAAATTTAAAAGTGTGGTCCCGAGGATTTTGTGAAAAATCACTTTTTGTATAATTCAAGCAAAACAATATTAAGTGTATAAAATATAATATTATTGATATTAATATAAACCTTTTATATCAATAATAATAATAAGGTAATTATTATTAACAATAATAACAAAACAAACAAACAAAAAAATAAAATATACATCAAGTTCCTAAAACCCTACCCCAAATCCCGCCCCCCTTTTCCTAAACTCCCTAGGCGGCTGCCCCCTTTCCCCCATCTCTTTCCCCATCTCCCCTCTACCCCATAAAAAAAACCCTCCCCCGAGAAACCCCTTCATTACAGCCACCCGAGAGAGAGAGGGAGAGGCAGAGAGAGCAGCGGCAAGGGAGGTCGGCGCAGGGCTGGCAGTGGCCGTTGGCGTAGAGGGAGAGCAAAAGGGTGGAGTGCGCGTGGAGAGAGGGAAAGAGCAGGAGGGTGGTGGCGCGATAGGTGGGTCGGCACAGCAAGTGGCTGTGGGCGGTTGGCGGCAACCGGCTGAGTACGCGATGAGGGAGGAGCTGTGGTGGCGCTGTAGCACGGTGCAGGTGGGTCACGTGAGTGGGAAGTCGAAGGGTATTGTCAGGTTGAGTTGTATGATTCTTCTGCTGCTACATTTTGCAAAGAGAGAATGAATGGTCACATGTTTAATGGGTGCCCATGTGTGGTTGCATCTGTCTCACCGTTTAGTGTCAAGAAAATGGGAGAATCACAGATAAATAGGAACCAACAGGTGGACCAGTCGGCTCTTGGTCAAGTAAGAAGGGATGTTGGTGATGTTGTAGGTAGAACTGGGGGCAACAACACTGCAACTGGTGGGAATTATCAAGGTGGAGGGGGAACAATTTTATTTGTTGGGGATTTGCATTGGTGGACAACGGATGCTGAGGTTGAGGCAGAGCTTTGCAAGTATGGACATGTGAAGGAGGTGAAGTTTTTTTTGATGAGAAGGCGATTTTTTGATGAGAAGGCGACAGTGGTGGTGTAGGGGATGTCGGGCTGCTGTGGGTTGCGACATTGGTGGTGGCACGAGAGAGAAAGAAGAGAGGAGCAGCGAAGGTTGAGCGGCACGCAGGCTGTACGTGCGGCTGTACTGTGATTGGCCGGCGAAGTCACGGCAGTGAGCAATGGTGGTCGAACGGCGGCGACTTTGGCTGTTGGGCAGTGGATTTAGGCGGCGTTTAGTGTTTCACGTCAAGAGCTCTTCGAATCGACTCCACGAGGTATACGCAATACATTCGATTTATATGTGCGAGTTTCTGTATTAGTGAGCGTGTAATTAGCTGTACCTGGTTGTGTGTGCATGGTTGACTGTGACGATGGATGTTGGACTGTGTTGCTTTGATCGGCTGCGGCGATGGTTTGCCGGTGGGTAAAATCTCTAACTCCTACTAAGTATGTGTGTGTACGTAGGATTTTTGTGTTTTGTTGGAATTAAGCAGTGATCTTGGGCCCGCTAGTTGTTAGATATTTGTGTTGAAATTAAGCGGTGATCTTGGGCCCGCTAGTTGTTTGATGTGTTGTCGCTAGATGTTTACGCGTACGAATAGTCGATAAATTACCCACGTTAGTCTTGGGTAGTGTCTTGGAAGAATTGACACTGTTGGACCATTGTAGGACTCGTTTGGTTACATTGTAGGTTGTGTTGAGTCCGTGTCAATATCGTAAAGTCCTTGAAGTACAGATGAACACCTATGAGTCGGTAAAATGCCCTCGATAAATGTGGTAATAAAGTTAGATTATCGGGTTTCGCGAATGTGGTGTAATACTTTATCTTGGTTGGTTGACGATCGTCTTGATCTCGTCGCGACAGATGAGAGTTTGGATAGTTGGACGTCTTGGATGCGTGTACAACACATGGTATTGTTGGACTTGGTTGTCTTCCTTGGATTTACCAAGGTGGAGTTAGTTGTTGAAGAAATTTACGTAAGTGATTAAATGTGATAAATGAACATCAAATATGAGGATGTGTCCCACGAGGGCTACTCACACCAATTCTTGAATCTACCACATAAAGAAAGACGTGATTTAGTAAGTGGACGCGATGACGTGGTCTGAATAAGATGACACAGTTTGATGGCCTTGGTTAGGCACGGTTAAAACGATAAAAAGAAATGAAAGGACAAATCAAGAATGGACTTATGACGTGATTCTTGGATTTGTTCCTAATGCGATGGAAAACCTTATCAACGTGGAATCAAAGGGTACGTGCCCTCTCAACGATTTGAGGAATGCCGGGATATTTATGCGAGAATGGACTTATGACGGGATTCCCTGGGTGGTCGCTCCACCCACGACATTGTGCACAATGGGGGTAACTTGGCCCTCCCAACGAGTTGGGGAACGACGGACAGAAAGCATAAATCAAGAATGGACTTATGGGATTTTTGGATTTATGCCTAATACGAAATTATGAACGATCGGTAACTTGTAACGAAAATGAACGTATAAATCAAGAATGGACTTATGATGGGATTCTTAGATTTATGCCTAATGCGAAGACATAGAACAATTGGTAATACATGACGAGGATGGATGGATGAATCGTGAATGGACTTATGACGGGATTCTTGGATTCATCCCTATTGTGAAGTAAACGAATGGAAAGAAAGTAAAGAAAGAAATATCTCAAATATCCAATGATATATGAATCCAGTACTTAATGATAACGATGGTTGACATGGTTCACAACATGAGTCCGAGTTAGATATCTTGACACGATGTTGGTTTGGGATCCTTAGTAGATCCTTAGAGTTCTTGTACCTTAGTAGTAAGGTTGGTTGAGTTGAGATTAGATATTGTTTCGATTGGACTGGGGTGTTGTACCCTTGAACTCACTTCAGGTTATGATTTTGATTAGACGTACTTGTTGACGATATGCCTGTGTCCATGTTGTCTTGTGTTAGGCTTACACTACGTGCACTTAGCTTCTTTATTGTTTCTGTATATTTACTTGTGGACACGTAGGCACGCACCGCACGTGTGAGACCCCGGTCCTAGAAAATATTAAATAAAAGTATTTATTTAATCAAATATAATTTTTGGGAATTTTTGTAGAATTTTTTATTTATTTTAGCCTTGAATTTATAAAATATAGAGAAAAGATTTGATCAGGGGCCTAAGTGAAAGAGAATAAAGTTTAGGAGCCTCAGTTGAAGCTTGCCGAACAGTTAAGGGTCCGGACGTGTAGTTGCCGAGCAGTAGGGATCTGGTTTAGGAGTCCGGCCAAGTGAAGGTCTGGCCAGCTCAGAAGGTTACTTGGCAGTCCGGCTAGGTCAGCTCGGACGTGGCTGCGCGGCCATGTGGATGAGTCCATCTGGACAGCCACTCTGTCAAAAGACAAGAGTCTGGAGTGGGATGATGTCACTTCCCATTTTTGGCAGAAGAGCCAAAGATATACGACTGGTGGGCTTAGGTCATCAGGCTAGAGGCCTAGGCTGGGCGGCCGGTGGGGCCCATTCTTTGTGAGTGGCGCCGTTGGGCTGTCTTCCACCGTCCGGATCATTATTCCATTCTCAACTTCTATAAATACCAAGCCATTTCCCTTCGTTTTGGTTACAATTCCAACTTGAGAGCATCCAAACCTTCTGTTTCTCTCTCTAGAAAATTGTCTGAAGCAATCAGTTCGGCAGAGCTCTGGATCTTTATTCCAGGAGCTCGGCAACTCAAGTTTTGTACTCAAGGTGTTCGGCAAACCATTTGCCGTACATCTCCACCTCAAATTGTTGTTCGACAAGTCTTGGTCGTACAACCAATCCCTTCAGAATCATTGTTCAAGCTCCGGTCTGACTTATTTCACTTCGGCAATTCATTCAGACGGTCAGTTTTTCCTTCGGCGAGGATTGCACCAGTTCAGCAAGGCCTTGTTCGTGTCAGCACATACTCGACAATTACCTTTTAAGATCTGTTCATCTACCCTTCGCCAAATTGAGCTTCGGCCAAAGGTATAATAATTACTTTAACTTATTTCTGTTCGGTAAAGGCCCTAAATAACAAATCATTGTTCAACAGACTTAAATTCAAGTCTATCCTTAGTTAAATCAGTTCGGCAGACTCATTCGGAGTCTTCTCGTACACTATTGTTGTCCCTGACACCCGCAGCTGTTCAGCTCGGTAGAGTTGTGTTCGGCCAAACCATTAAAATGTTATTTCTGCTCGGCAAAGCTAGCATTCGGCTGAGCTTATGTCCAGATTATTATTTGAGTTCGGCCAAGACATTTATCAGTCCAGTCGCACTCCTTTATACGTGTTCTGACCGAAGCAAGTTGTGCTCGGCAGAAGTCAGCCGTTCTTTGACTTCATCAGCTCGGCAACAACCCAGGTTGTTCGGTAAAGTAACCCAAGATCTCTTAAACAGTCCTCCGGTCATTTTCGACCTATTGCCAGACTGAAAACGTAATTTGAAAATCTACATTTTCGATTCTGATCAAATGGTGTCCGTACCGTAGCATGGCAGTTCGGCAAACTAGCTGACTGGCTGTAATTCAGCTCGGCAATTGACCAACCGCCCTAGTCAGTTTAATCCAAGTAGGTTGACACCCCTAGAAAGGCTTGCAACTCCTTGGAAGAGTTAAACAAGGATTTTGTTTAATCTGCCTGGACCGTGGCATCTCGGCAGCTGAGCCTCCGGCTAAATTATACCTTAGGCAGTCACCCTCTTGTAAGACCAGTAGTGTTCGGTCAGTAAGCCTTCGGCAGACTTAAGCCTTCGGCCAGCTCAGCTCGGCAGTTTATGTTTGAGGCAGAATTCTTTGTTTTAAATGCTAAGTTATGACTTATTATTCAGATTTGGGGATAGCTTTAATTGAAGAAGAAGAAATAGAAGCCTAAGAATCCTATTCAGGTGAATCTCTATATACTGCTCTACTCGTACTTTTCAGTGCATTTCCTTTGGAATTATATTTATGGTTATTAAACCCAAAACGATATGTTATTTCCAAAAGAAGATTTTGAAAGGATGGATCTTGCACAAATTCTTTTACCATGGATGAACAAACTGGAAAACTGTTTTGCGAAAATCCATACGACAAGGATTTATAATGAACTAAAGAGAAAGAGAAATTGAAATAGAGATGAAACGGAAATAAGGTGTACATACGATGACAGCACGAATATGAGCCTATTGTTGAAATGCTTATACGACAGAAGCATAAGGCATAATGATCTGGAAATGCTTATACGACAGAAGCATAGTATTGGAAATGAATATGCTTATACGACACAAGCATAATGCTATTGTGCATACGCTTACACGACACAAGCGGAAGCACGAATGTGAAAAGTATGAATACTCATACGACAGGGGCAAATTCATAAGGGAAAGACAAGTCTATTCTACTAAAGGCTGAATTATGAAATGATATACTGTGAAATACAAGTTGGCATAGAATCAAAGCAAAAGAAAGAATTGTTACAAAGCATTGTTATTACTATTAAGCCTCTGAGTCATATTTTGCTTGTGAAGCTAATCTTGCAGGGAATATTGTGAATCCATGAAACTTGTTCTGCAGTATGTAGAAATTCACTCTAGTTTTTAGCTTATGCGTTTTTCTAAATCCATTTTCAGGTCAGGATGAAGAATGATGTAGCAGCTTATGTTTAGAGATATTTTGGAGATCTGATTATTGTACCCTTTTGATGTAATGGCTATGTTTGAAGCCTAATAATGTAATCCTGGGAAAATAAATGAGAATATCATTATCATTGCTCTGGCTTTTGTTCACACGCTTCTGCATATTATATTGTTAAGAAATTCTTCAACTCTTTTATCTAGGCCTTTAGCGAGCTTGCTCGTTGGCCGGTCATGGACTCATTCCGAGATCGGGATGGGTTGTGATAGCACGTGCATGCTTGGTAGTAGTTAGGGGTTTTCTCACTGAGCTGTAGTTGCTCAGACCCTCTTTCTTTTCCTTTTCTAGTCTGTGTTGCAGGACTGGACGTGCTTGGTAGTTTAGAGTTGGAGTCAGCTACTGGGTTTTCTTGGACTCGTCTACCTCAGCTTCGGTAGCTTCTTTGTATAGGGTAGTGTAGGTACAGTGTTTCAGTTGAACCTTTGTGCTGTACTTCAGTTGTAGTGCTTTCAGTTGTAGTTTCTTTACTCTGTACTTGTAGTGCTTTCTATTTACAGTAGCAGTTGTAGTAGGCTTGCTCTTCTACTTCTCTTCTGCTCTCTACTTGTTGTACCTCTATTTGTACTGTACTGTAATGTAATGAGAAACTCAACTGACTGTATCTGGATAGCAAGTAGTTGTATCCCCTGTTTATCATTTAAATAGTATTTCAAAAAAAATGGTTTGAAAATCCGGGGCATGACAGGACCGGTCCCCGTTAAGTAGTCGGGCAGAGAAATGAAGGGGGTACCAGTCCCTTGTAAAGGCAGGTACCGGTCCCCACTGAGCAGTAGGGTGAGGGAAGGGACGGGTATCGGTCCCTTGAAAAGACGGGTATCGGTCCCTTAATAGCAGTTGTCCGAGAGAAGGGACGGGTACCGGTCCCCCAAAAAGGCGGGTACCGGTCCCCACTGGTGTTTTTGGGCAGTTTTTGGGTAACCTTCCGGGGTGTCCGGGGATGGCCGTGGGTTTGGTTGGTATTAGAGGTTATTTAAAGACTCTAATAAGTTGTTAAAAGACAGTTATCCTTTGAATTAAGTTAATTTAATGATTTTGTATCTCCTTCTTTTTCATCGTGGACTGAAATTGTGATTGTTTTGGCAGGGACACTTGAGAAAGACAGTGAGGCCTCGCTCAAGGGCAAAGGAAAGATCTGAGCAGCGGTATTCGGTGAGTGTATGGTTATGGTATATTGAAAGTACTTTTCATGTCTTTCAAAGTACATGTTTTCCTTGTTTAAATGTTGAAGACATACATCACATGTTCTATGTTATATTTGGTTTGAGAGGTAATAGAACCATTTATTTATGCATGAGAAATATTCTCGGAAGTTCACTTCCTGCAGACTACATGTTATACGTGTGAGTGAGTTGTATTAAAATACATTGGGGGAAAGCATAATATATATGTATATATGCACCTTGAAACGTAAGTTCTTGCAGACTACACGAGTAATCGTGGGAGTGAGTTTCTCCGAGTAATACACCCACTGTGGAGAGGGGTCATTCCCCAAATGGAGTATCCTTGTGATACATTGGATGAGTGTGCTGGGCACACGAACTATCACATATAACAATAGCTATTTTGAAAAGTAAAGTGAAAGGAAGTTTTAAAAAATGGGCTTCGACCATATATCTATGTAAAAGCATGGGATGCATGGGATTGGGGGTATGTGTTTTGGGGTTGAACCCTTGTTTTTACAAAGTCTAATTCTTGCATGTTATATTTAAATCTCTTGCAATTGTGAAATCAATATATCCTATTCACACTCTGGTTTCCTTGCGTTTTCTTAAATGCTTGGAAACTAGGTATTGGAGCTAGCGGTCCACTACTTAGCTTGGAGAGATGATTGAGGAAGTATAGCTTGGTCGGATGGCTTGAGGCATGGCTTGAAAGAGTGGTTATTTTGGATTGTGAGCCAGGATAATCATTTAGAGGAATCATACTCTTGATATTAGTACTTCTACTTTCTTCTAGTACTTGTTCCTTAGAAGCAGAAATTGGTACTTGTGGTTTGCTGGTAGAAAACTATGATATTGGGATTTTTATATTCGTACTTGATGTTAGTTGATATTGTCTTAAACTTATTGGCTATTGGGTTTAATGTTAAGAAAATTTTATTTCTGAAAATTTTAAATGAGAATTTTGGCAAGGGGTGTTACAGGGAAGGTCTTGCCGAGCTCTCCAACATCAATCCTTGAGATTTTCTGAGATTCCCAAGCATTTGGCAAGAGTTTTAGAGAGAAGGGAGAGAAGAAATAATGGGGAGAAGATAAGGAGGTAGAGAGAGAGTTAGGAATATGTTCTGAGACATTTTTAGGTTGAATACATGTATAAGGGTGTGTTAAAACACATGAGAAATGACCAAAGTGCCCCCGGGAGACTTCCCAAAAATTGTTGTCTGGACACCCGCAACCGGTTGCAGGGTCAGTGGCAACTGGTTGCGGTTGTCGCTGCCCGCAACCCTTGCGGTTGCGCGAGGTGGGAACCATTTAAGGGAAATGGGTTATGGATGTCAAGGCTTAAGCGGGAACTAGTTACGGCAAGAGGGGGAACCGATTGCAGAACCCTGGTAATGGGAACCGGTTGCACAGTACAGGGGAACCGGTTGCGGGTTCCTCTGGCCCGAAACTAGTTGTGGAGTATTTTGGACGCCAAATCCTCATTCGATCTCTGATTTGAACGATTCAAGTTGTGTTGAATTCGAAATTGAATTCTATACGAAATTCTAGGATCAACCATACCAAAAATCAAGAGAAGGTTTTGAGATTAATATCAATTGAAATCTAAGGAATGGATTTTAAGAATTCTAATTTAAATTCAAGAAATTCTAGACCGTTACAATCCATCCTCCTTAAAGGAATTTCACCCTCGAAATTTACATCACCAAGAATCGAAGATACAACAGCAAGAAGAAAGATCTTA
>NMUG010007226.1:0-12175 GCA_002855965.1 Monotropa hypopitys
GAATATACACATTCGATTATTTCAACATGGTATCAGAGCGGGTTCTAAGAACCTGACTCATCTTTGTCCTTTTTTTTCTTTCGAATTTTTTTCCCGTTTGGAATATCTCTAAACAGCAACCCTAATATTCTCATACAAACCCTAATACCTCAGCCGCCACCCCCTTATCTTCAACATCACCAACCCCCGTTAGCCGGCGCCATCACCAGTCCCCGCCGCTCTGATCGTCGGCGCCATCACCCCTGTCGCTCACGTCGGCGCCGTCTCCAGCGCCGCTCCGATCTCCAACCGCCTTCGCCTTCATCCGGTGACCCTCGCCCGCCTCTCGTTACCTCAGTCAGCGATGCCATCTCTCCCTCTCGTCGCCGCAGTCAGTGACGCCATCTCTCCCTCTCGTCGCCGCAGTCAGTGAAGCCACCAGCCACCGCCGCTCCATCTCGTCACCTCAGTCGCTGACGCCATCTCTCCCTCTCGTCGCCTCAGTTGGCGACGCCTCCACCTACGCCATCTCAGTTTACCTTTCCGGTGATCTCTCCATTCTCTGGCAAACTTCCTCTCTCTCTCTCTCCTGATCTCGCCATCCTTCACGCTGCCTCTGCCATCCACCAGCAACCTTTTCAGTCGTCGCCGCCACCATACAGCTGCGACTCCAGACCTACCGATCTGTGTTGCTACAGGTCTGCTAATCTTGGTGTTCCAGTGCTCTACATCTCCAGATCTCTCGTTGTCTCTATCTCTTGCTGCTTCAGACAGCGCCCGTCATCTCCGGATCTCGCCTCTCTCATGCTGCCTAAGCGCCCAGGTGATTGTATTGACGCCTTATTTGGAGTATTGCTATTTATGTGATTCGTTCATTGTGGTTGGGATGTCTCGTGATCGTGGTCCCAACCGTAATATTAGATTCAACAGTGATACAAAGAAGTGTATTTATTGTGGTGCAACAAACCACGATGTTGAGTTTTGTTGGGAGCTTCATGGAAAGCCAGTTTGGGCTGATCAAGCTACACTTAAGGGGGAGCTATCTGCCCTTGCTCCTGCTTAGATTACTATATCTAAGCCTGAGTATGATTCTATGGTTCAAAGGGCCAATGCATCTCTTTCTTCCACTACGACTCATGTCGCCTCAGGTATCACCAGTCTTCACTCCTCTTCTCATACCCGTAACACTCTTTGGATTCTCGATTCTAGTGCGTCTGATCATATGACAGGCAACTTATCTCTTTTAACTAATGTTATTACTCCTTCTGTTCCTTCTTATGTCACAATAGCTGATGGTTCTAAAGTTCTCGTTCGTGGCATTGGTACATATTCTTCATCTGGTCTTGTTTTTCGATATGTCTTATATTTGCCACAGTTCTTTTTTAATCTTATTTCCATTCATAAACTATCTTATACTCATCAATGTTCTATTCTTTTCTATCCTTCTCGGTGTGAATTTCAGGATCTGAAGACGCAGAGGATAATCGATTTGGGGTATGAGAAGAATAGCCTGTATTACCTCCAGAAGGAGGAACAATCACAGCCAACCATCTCTTGTGGGTCCTCTGCTCTACATTCTACTATCACGCCATATCAGTGGCATTGTCGTCTTGGGCACCAGCATTCTGCCAATCTTCGAAAGCTAGTTCCAAATTTACCTAACTTTTCTCCTTTCAATTGTGATACATGCGAACTAAGTAAACACCACAGAGTTTTCTTTTCTTTACGCCCTGAATCTCCATCTTCACAACCTTTTGCTTTAGTTCATTCAGATATTTGGGGACCTTCTCGCACTACAGACCTATGTGGTGCTCGCTATTTCGTTACTTTCATTGATGATTTCTCTCGTTTAACCTGGGTATATCTTCTCAAAGATAGGTCACAAATATTCCATGTCTTCTCAAAATTCCATGCCGAAATTGTTAATCAGTTCAGTGCTAAAATACATATTTTGAGAACTGATAATGCCCAAGAGTATCTGTCTCATCAGTTTACACAGTTCAATGAAACTCATGGTATTACCCATCAAACTACTTGTGTCACCACTCCACAACAAAATGGGGTTGCAGAACGAAAAAATGGGCCAATTTTAGCTGTAGCTCGGGCTCTTATGCTTCACATGCACGTTCCAAAATCTTTTTGGGGATATGCTATTCTTACTGCTAATTATCTCATAAATAGAACACCTTCTCGAGTTTTGGATGGCAAAATTCCGTATCAAGTCATGTTTCCTGATAATGACCTTTATATTCTTCCCCCAAAACTCTTTGGATGTGTTTCGTTTGTTCATAACTTATCTCCAGGTCGTGATAAGCTCGATTCCTTGCTTACAAATGTATTTTTCTTGAATACTCTCGGACTCAAAAAGGATACAAGTGTTACAGTCCTGTATTACGAAAACACTTTGTCAGTGCCGATGTCACATTCTTTGAGACAGTCCCATATTTTTCAGTTGAAGGTGGCCAGATTCAACCATCGATATTGACTAATCTTGATCAGTCTCCTTGCCTCCATGAGCTTGCCGCCCAACCATCGATTACACAGGTCTATGTTTGTCGTTCTTCCACTGTTACTCCACTTGTAGTTCCTACAGCTCCATCTTCTGTACCCCCAACATCTTCTCCAGCATCTGCAGATCCTGATCTTGATCTACCCATTGCTCAACGGAAAGGTATTCGTTCTTGTACCTCCCATCCTATTTCACAATTTGTGACTTATGACCATTTATCTACTTATTTTCGTGCTTTTTCTGTGTCTCTGTCTTTTGCTAGTATTCCTAAGTCTTATCAAGAGGCTCTTTCTCATCCGGGATGGCGTTCTGCTATGGAAGAAGAGATGTACGCTCTATCATTGAATCATACTTGGGATCTGGTTCCCAAGCCTTCTGGAGCCCACATTGTTGGTTGTCGTTGGGTATTTACCGTTAAACACAACCCTGATGGTACTGTTGATCGTCTAAAAGCTCATCTTGTGGCAAAGGGATTCACTCAAACCTATGGGCTAGATTACACTGAGACTTTCTCCCCCGTTGCCAAACTCAACTCTGTTCGCATTATTATTTCTCTTGCAGCTAATCTTGACTGGCCACTTCATCAACTGGATGTCAAAAATGCATTTCTTCATGGCAAACTCTCAGAGACTGTTTATATGGCTCAACCTCCTGGTTTTGAGTCCAAGGGGGAGTCTGTGTGCCATCTTCGCAAATCTATCTATGGCCTCAAACAATCTCCCACCACTCGTGGTATTGTGATTCTTGTGGTATACGTGGATGATATTGTCATCACTGGGAGCGACAGTAGTGGGATTCTTGTATTGATTCGACATCTTTGTTCTAGTTTCCTCACCAAGGATCTAGGCAAGCTTCGGTATTTTCTTGGTATTGAAGTTGCTCATTCTAAAGCAAGCATCAGTCTATCTCAGCGGAAATATACTCTCGATCTTTTGAGAGATACTGGATATCTTGGTTCTAAACCAGTTACTACTCCCATGTAGACCAATCTTAAACTTATGCCTGATGATGGTGAGTTGATTGACGACCCTGAATTGTATCGGAGACTTGTGGGTAAACTTATTTACCTCACTATCACGCATCCTGATATCTTCTATGTAGTCAGTGTTGTCAGTCAATTTATGACCTCTCCTCGTGTCCCTCATATGGAGGCTGCTGTTCGTATATTAAAGTATCTTAAAAGTGCTCCTGGACGTGGGCTTCTCTATAGAGCTTCTGGACATCTTCGTATAGAAGGATATACAGATGCTGACTGGGCCGGATCTCCTACTGATTGTCGTTCTACCACTGGATATTGCACTTTTATAGGTGGAAATCTTGTGACATAGAAAAGTAAGAAACAGTCCGTCGTAGCTCGCTCTAGCGCTGAAGCAGAATATAGAGCAATGGCTCATACCTCTTGTGAATTGACTTGGTTGCGTACTCTTCTACATGAATTTGGGATTCCAGTTCATGATCCCACTCCACTATATTGCGACAATCAGGCGGCTATTCACATTGCTAACAATCCAGTTTTTCATGAAAGGACCAAACACATCGAAGTTGATTGTCATTTTATTCGATCAAAAGTGGAGTCTAAAGAGATATGCACTCCATTTGTTCCTTCTGGCTCTCAACTTGCTGATATTTTTACAAAGGCTCTTTCCAAGGCTTTCATTGACTCTATTTGTTGCAAGCTTGGGCTATACGATGTATACCCTCCAGCTTGAGGGGGAGTGTTGAAGAATATTGTAGGGAGATTTGTGTATCAATTAGGAAGATTGTAATTAATCAATATTGTATTGTGTATCAATTAGGAAGATTGTAATTAGCTAAAATTAGGTAGGATAATTGATTAGATTAGATTAGATTTGATTTTGCTTTCCTTATTTTCCATTGTACCCATTCTATAAATAATTCCTCCTTGAGAGAAGAATATACACATTCGATTATTTCAACAGTATTGAACATACTAGGAGCACTATCCAAAATTGTGCCTTGAGAAAACCCCATCTTGCTCTCTCTCCTTTCTATTGTTGATCAATACCTTCTAGAAACGAATCTTTTTCATACCCTCTCTAAAGGTACGAAAAACTTAAATGGATTTGGTGTTCGTAGCACCAGTAAAATTGCAAGTAGAGGTAGATTGAAACAACAAACACATCTGCTGGTGTTTTACGACAAAATGAAGGCCCCCAAAACCTTCACAGAAAATCCAAGAAAATGAAACCCCCCAAAACACGCACACACAGAGAGAGTGACATGATCGAGTGCCTTTAGTGTCGAAGGCACGACAAACATTTGAAGTCATTCTTCCCGTGCCATCGATAAATTTACAGCAATAACTGACAATAATAAACTACAACAATAAATATAGATGGTCACTACCCATGTACGAAATTTGAAAATACGTATGACCATTTTCGAAATACAGAAACCATGTTCCAAAAAAAGAAACCCCATTTTCGAAATCAGGATATATGTATTACCCATGTTTGAAATCTGAAAATACGTATTACCAATGTTCAAAATACAGGAACCCATGTTCGAAATAAAGAAACTTCTATGTTCAAAATATAAAAATAGAATTACGAATACAGAGAAGTAAAAAATATTAAACATGTACTAAACCTAAATCCTAAATTAGGTACAACTATCTGAACAAATATTTTTTTTTTGAATGAGCTCAGATACATATTTTTCTAGTAAAAATGAAACACACACCATGACTGCAACAACAGGAGTCGCGAAAGAAATGCCTCACGAACACACTGAGTTACCCTGCCATAAGATGCGGCCATCACAGAAATTCAAATGATCATCACATCCTAATTTTTATTTTAATTCACGTGACCAAAACCGGAAACCGGTCGATGGCAGTAACCTATGAAGCACGGATTCGGATACGAGATACGGATACGATACGGATACGCGGATACGTCTTTTTTTTAAAAAGTAGGATACGATACGTTGGGGATACGTTGAATAAATAAATAAATAAAAATAAAATTACATAGACATTTAAAGTTAATCATGACACAAGTTCACCATTCATAATCATATGTCAAGCAAAAAAAAGTTTCATTTAACATCATCATCATCAAAAATCAAAACATTGACAGTCTCCATCTAAAAATATCATAATCATTATTCCATTACCCTTCCATGTATTTCGGAGTTCTTCTTGATAGGAGGCGGAGGTTGCTATGAATGAAAACGAAGTCTTCCGCACGTTTTAGAGTCATCTTATTCCTTTTAGCCGAATGTACAAATGAATATGTACTCCAATTTCTCTCGCTACATGATGATGAAGAAGGTTGCACAAATAGTTTTAATGTTACGCTTTGAAGCAAAGGTGCACTTGCACAATAAGTAACCCACCATCTCTTAGGGTCCATTGCATAACGATCATGGATAGAAAAAAAACAGGATACTCTAAAAAAACGTATCAAAAAACGTATCCAAAACGTATCCGAGCGTATCCAAAACGTATCCAAAACGTATCCGAGCGTATCCCAAAACGTATCGGAGAATTTAAAAAAAAGAAAAAAAATAGGATACTCTAAAAAACGTATCCGATACGTATCCAAAGCGTATCCGAGCGTATCCGATACGCGTACGGTACGAGATACGAAGCCTAAATTTGAGTATCGGTGCTTCATAGGCAGTAACAACCAGAAATCAGTGATGGCCAGAAACCAGTGACGGGATGAATCCAGTCACGTTGCATATATTCCACACGCATTCCATATTCCACAATAAACCCAGTTTAAACCTATTGAGGGAGAAATATGCTCAAATTGACACTCGCAATGGCTGCATAGTGCGAGCTACCCTGCCATGGCGAGAAAAAGCATGTCATCATCACAGCCAACTTGGCTTTAGACTAAGGATCATAGAAATATCTCATCACAGTCAACCCACACACATAGCCAACTCAACTAAACCCACCAAGGCTTAGAGAAAACCTCGTCACATCCAAACCCAGAATGAAATTAGAACACACTTAAAACACAACCCAGAATTGAACAACCCAGAAAAACTCCAATTTTGGGTATCACGAAACAACCAAGGTGTGTGACTAAACAACAAAGGCTCAGAGAAATACCTCATCACAGCCAAACACACACACAGACAACACAACCAACACAACCAAGGGTCACTGCCAAACCCAAATTGGAAACACAAAGGGTGTATGAGAGAGAGAGAGAGAGTGCACAACTCAGAAATCCTAAACGAAAATAGTCGTGTTACAGCCAAACCCAAAACAAACCAAATGTTCAAACGCTAGAACAAAAACACCAAAACAACCCAAACACCAGAACACACCAAAACAACCCAAATGCCATAACACGAACACCAAAAATATGAACAGCAGCCTAGAACACGAACATCAAAATGCACAAAGAAACGCATAGCACTGAAAACACGCAAATCGGAAAACTGAAATCAGAAAACCCAATAACACATGCACAAATACAGAAACCCCTATACACAATCGGACAAAGCCCAACCAAAATACGAAAACACGCACACACGCACAGAGAGAGTCGGAAAACCTAAATCAGAAACACAGACATTGTTATCGAGACACACAAATAGTAGAAACATAGATCGCAGAAAACACAGGTCGTAGAAACTCACCAAAACACAGATCGCAGAAACTCCCCCCCACAAAATCGCAGACCCAAAATCGCAGATACCAAATCGAAACCAAATCAAAATACAGTCAACCAAACGTCAAACCCAGCCGCAAACGCGATATATATAAACACACACAGAGAGAGAGATCACACAAATCCACCCATACAGTGGTGGTCGTCACCGCCGTATGTTTGTGTGTGGAGGCCTTGCGATGGCTTGCGGTTACTTGGCTTGAGATTGCGATGCTTGTGGTGGCTTGCAGTAACCAACACAACATAGAGCACACATGCACAACTATCAACACAGCCAACACAGAGCACACACGCCCCGTCAACACAGAGTACACACACAGTGCACACACACACATGCAACCAAAAAACACAGCCAACAAATACGTTGAAGAGAGCCCCCCAAAATCAGAAAAACCCCAAATCGGAAAACCCAAAATGTTCTAAAAGGCGCGAGGCGCTAGGCGGGCGGTCGAGGGGGGGCTAGTGCCTAGGAGCCTAGACGGGGGCCTAGGCGGGGACTAGGTGGTTATTTTTTTAAGAGAATTAATTTTTACTTAATACAACAATTAATAATGCATGAAACTTTTTTATAACATCAAATATATAATATTTGTGACTTAAGACTTTGTTTGGTTTGATTCAGTATCGCGGCAAACCACTACCACCTAGCACCTAGGCGGACCCCTACCGCCTAGGCGGGGCCTAGGCAGCCCCAAGCGGGGCCTTTTAGAACAGTGCCCAAACCCGAAATCGGAAAACCCAAAAACAAAATCGAAAAACACAGCCAAAAAGAGAGAGAGGAGATTGATGTTGGTCGTCGTCATCACAGAAACCCCCGTATAACACAGAGAGATCGTACGAAATCGGAAAACACAGCCAAAGAGAGAGAGAGAGAGGAGATCGATGGTGGTCGTCGTCATCACGGAACCCCCCATATAACACAGAGAGATCATCGCTTGTTTGTTGGTGTTCCGGATCGGCCTGGATGTCTTTGTTAAAATCCATTAACGGCTCACCATCTTCGTCGATGTACCTGGAGATATACCAAGTCGATTAAATATCAGAAACCCAAACCCTAATTTCGATAGAAAGTGGAGGGGAAAAACTTATGGAGAGTGGAGAGAGAATATACACCATCTTCGTATGGAGATGTACCTGGAGAAAATCCATCAACGGCTCACCATCTTCGTCTACTGATAATTGCGATTGAGGCAGGGGCGAAGGAGGAACGCACACATAGAGAGAGAACTCACCGAACAACTTTGAGAGAAAGAGAGAGAGAGGCTGTGGAATATGAAATGGTGATGGGCGGACGCGATACAGAGAGTGGAGAGAGAATATAGATTAGGGTTGGATATGTGATGTTTATCCAGCCGTTCAATCTCAAACCGATCCAATGGTTCAAAATATAAACCGAAATGTGTGGGGCTCACAGACCTTTGTGATTTGTAATATAGATGTGCAATCCCGTCTTGCACATGAAGATACAAACATCTATACATATTGTGAAAGAATGCAAAGAGGAGAAACAGAGTGAAACAGGGAACAAATGCGAATAGAGATGTAACACCCCGAATTTTTAAACTATTTTTTGAAACATAGGATTACGAGAGAAATTAACTACCAATCATAATAATTCCCAATAATACATGCTAAATGGTGCATACATAAGGCCACATCCACATCCAATAATATGAGTCCAAATTTACAAAATCTTTACAAACAAATATCTGGGAATATGAAGGAAGAGAAAGTACAATACAATGGTACAACAAAATAATGTATTGATCTACCAAAATGATGTCATACTCCAATGCCAACCACGACCGTAGAACATCCAGTTCCAACTCAAGCCTTGGGCCCGATACTTAAAAACGATGGGTTAAGAAAAGCCTAGTAGAGAAATCTGAACACTAGAATTTATATGGTTGTCGTGAGTGAGTGTTGGTGTGCAGAAAATATGATGCATGCATGCGAGTCCATTGATTTTAAAACTAGACAAGTCATTTCCCATTTAATCTTTCCATTCCAATCTCATTCCAAATTCTAAATTTTCTCGACCTTGATGAATTCAAGTGAGTCCAACAATTACTCTTAACGAATTTAAGGAACTTCCAATTTGTCCTGTTAATCAACTACAAGTGATATCATGTTAATCAACTACAAGTGAATTATTGAGCTTCGACTAAAGTTTTGTAGTAGAAGCCCGTCGACTAACTACCCGTGCAAATTCCTCGTATTACCCGACCCGTCGGGAGGGTCCTATGCAAACCCCATTGCGCAATATCGTAAGTGCGAATCCGCTCAGGGAATAAAATTCCCGCTATAATAGCCAACCCAAACAGTTCATATCCCATCAAATTTCATTATTCAATTTTTGTAATTTATCGAAGTTAGGTATCTAAATTCCATTTTCCAAGTCAATTTGACCGTATCAAGACGTTAGACATGTTTTCATCAATTTATAAGATGAGCAAAGTTAGGGTTTCAAGAAATTTAGGGCTTTTCAAAATTGATTTTAGAAAAGTGAAATAGAGTCTAATGGAGTACTAAGTCCAAGCAAACACTGAAGATGGGTCAAGAGATTTCAAGTCAAATTAACCTATGGGCCATAATACATACAAACCCAAACTTTTTTGAAATATATATAGAGAAGAAGAATGAACAAGCATATATACGTAGAATGCGGTTCTCGACGTATTTGTGAAGGGCATTTTACCCAATTCTCCTTGGTTTGAGAGGAGGAGAGGAGAGAAGGCGAGGGAGAGATGGACGAGAGATAGGAGTTCTGGAGGATTGGAGGTAGAGAGAGAATATGATTTTAGGTTTTGATGTGTTAAAATCATGTCACATACCGATATGTGTTTGAATCGGTATGTGTTTGAATCACATATCGATATGTGTGGTATATGGAAGCCTCAGTCAACTGAACAGTACCCTAGCATATCGATATGCTAGGGCTTACATATCAATATATGTACATGGGAAGGGTATACCAAAATAAGGATGGGGAGGAGGCACGCCGATATGTATAAATACACATATTGATATAGAAAACATATAGAAAGATATACCAGTCGACCAGTGCCTTTGTATATCGAAATACAAAGGCACCCATATCGATATACAGATGGGGAATTGAAATGCATGAGATGGGGAATTGAAATGCACGAGGGCATATCGATATACAAATTTAGAGAAGGGGCCAATCGATTGCCTATATCGATATATAAAGAGAGAGTGTGTGTGCAGTCTATACACATACCGAAAGGTGTATGAAAAGGGTGGGGGTTCTATTGCATATCGATATATGTCTCACCAAATAGAATGACAAGCCCAGTCACATACCGAAATGTGACTTGGGAATAGGAATTGGTATGTGGGGTATCAGGTGTTGGAAATTTTGTAATTTCTGGATGAATAAAATCGGGGTGTACGGAGGGTCTTTAGAGGCAACCGATACACTACATTTTATTTCTCCCGTCGGTTACAATATCCTAATGAATACCAGAATTATATAGAGTTAGACTTTATGACTATATTGATGATTTCAGTTTCAATTTTGAAATTTAAAATTAGAATTAAATTCTGATTTAAGTCAAAAACGGTTTTGGCAAATAATGGTGTAATTATGGCCTTTCATTTCATGAGTGCTATAAGAATAGCATCAAGGAATTCATTTGGATTATTCTGGATTGGTTTTGAGAGAGAGTTGAAGGCAGACAAGGTTCAATTCGCCAAGGCGTTCTCCGGCGGTGTTCCGACGTACGTGGTTCTCAACCGTTTCATCCTGGGAGGAAGAAGCCAGTTCAACCTACAACACCCGACGGTAGGCGGCGAATATTTCTTAAGGACACCGTGGTATCACACGGGACTCGGTATTTTTGTATCACATTATGTTTTTCTGCTGTAAATCAATTTCTTTGTAATCTGTCCATATTGTAATTTCGTTTATTATCAATGAAACTATTTGCTGGAGTTGTATTGTCATTGCAGAATCTGTCATATTTTCTAACATCGGGGCCCACCAAAATGCACTCGGACATCTCCGAACCTTCTCGAATGTTCCCAAATCCCATAACATCAATTCTTCTAGTCCTAGGATGGCCCAAACATGAATCAAATTCCAAATTGATCATGGAATTTATAGGAAAATTCATCGAAATACCCGGGAAATCAAGAAATAAAGTTATATGAAAAATCTGGGTCGTTACAAGAGAGATTTGAACCCAGATCTCTGACTCTGATACTATGTTAAGTTACCAATTGTCCCAAAAGCTTAAGTTGTTAGGAAATGGGCCAAACAGTGTATATCAAGCTATCTACTAAGCTACCCGTATTACCAGAACATATTTAGCAGACAACTTGCTTTCCGTTTTCTCTTATGTGCTATTTTTAAATTTTCACACTTGCTGGCGTTGAAATTTCATCAATTATACGTCTATTGTGCTTCTCTGTCTTCCAGATTGATAATTTAATTACTTATGATTTTAGGTATGGTGGAATCATTGCAAATCAAATTAAGAGACTTGGTGCTTCTTGTGATTGGACCAGAGAACGATTCACCCTTGATGAGCAGCTAAGTTGTAAGACAATTCTTTATTCAGTATCGCTTTAGGGAGTCTAAAAGGATGCATGAGGTCTTCCAAGATTCAGTGCTGTTGGGAGACAAGAACAAGTGAATCTAGTTTGTAGAGCAGGCATTACTTGAACAGTGGGTGATGCTGCATACTGTGCTGAATAATATAGTTATCATCAAATACGGTTTTCATTTTTATGTTTCAAGATGTGTGTCTACTATCTTCTAAATAATACCCTTAGATCTTGTCCGAGACTGTTGCTTAACAGTGTAGACTGGGTATCGTACTTTGTATTGTAATTTTGATGCATTCTGAATTCACGATTTTAATTGTTGCAGGCTCTGTAATTGAAGCCTTTGTTAGGCTTCATGAGAAAGGCCTTATCTATCAGGGTAATTAATTTGATTTTTCATTGCCGTTGTGCTTAGTATTTATATATTTACTACGACTCTCTCTCTCTCTCTCTCTCTCTC
>NMUG010007227.1:0-12174 GCA_002855965.1 Monotropa hypopitys
TATATATATATATATTTCCACCTGGATAGAGTGCAAGTCCTTACCACTGGGGTTGGAGTAGTGGCCCCTGGATCATTTCTTGTGCTTATCCAAGAATGTTCCCAGGGTATCAGATCTGACTTAAACGGGTGGTCACCGAACTTAATGACCCTTGGATATTATGGCTCACTAGTGTGGTGTGTGGTGTGGTATGGTGTGTGTTCAGGTGTGGTATGTGTGTGTTCTGATGTGGTGTGGTGTGTGTTCTGGTGTGGTGTGGTGTGGTGTGTTTTCTGGTGAGGTGTGGTGTGTACTGGAGAGGTGACTGAGTTGCTGGTGTTTTTCACTTGTTTTCCAGTGTTGTGTGAGTTGAGTGTTTTAAAAGAGTTTTAAAAGATAAAAGTGTGTTCTAAAAGAAGTGTGCGTTTAAATGGGTGTTTTATAAAAGGAGTGGTTTTTGAAAAGGTGTGCGTTATAAAGGTGTGTGTGGGGGTGGGGGTGTATATCTTAAAAAGATAAAGGTGATCCATAGGTATTTTACTCACTCTTCTTTATGTTTTTCATTCGAGTATTCACCAGCTTTCCCTAGCTGACCCTCACTTTTTCCTTCCAGGTGATCGGTGTTTCAGTTCAGTTAGAGTCCACCAGTCCAGCAGTTGAGCAGTTGAGGTGCAGGAGTAGTTGGTGTGAGGAGTTGATATTTCAGTAGATCCGTTTTAGTTATATTTTAGGTATTTATTTGAGAGCTTTCTTTTATTTCCAGTTCAGTAGTTTCTTTTTAGTTCTTGTTGAGCGTGTGTTTAGAATTAGTGGTGGTTGATTTCCATGTGTCCGTCTCTGGATGGCTGCCTCTACAGTTGTTCGGGATAGGGCGTGACACTGCGCAACCCTAAGAAGTCCGTGGCGGAAATGAGGCACTCCAACCAAATCATCGACTCTACGATGGTACCCTCACGGGGCTAGAGGTTTGAAGATTTGGGAGACATTAAACCTCTCAGCCAATATAGCTACATGCTGTATATAGAATGCCAAAAAAAGAGTCAAAGCCAAAACCCTATTTATAATTTTAGGGCAAATATTTTCATTCCGAGGGAAATCCTTATATACATATCTGTTAAATACCAAATTTTCAAAAAAAAAAGTCATCAGCGGCTTTAGGGATATTGGTCGAGATTAAACTACGGACTTAGCATTTTCAAAAATCTCCCAATAAATTTACCAATCCGAGATCACCCTCTAGACTCCATGTCCGAGGTACGTCTCAAATTTTAAATTTAAAAGGAAGTCCATACGTTTCCAAAATCCCAAAGACCATCTCCTTACATACATATCTGTTAAATATCATAAATCGACAGCGTCTTTAGGGGTATTGGTCAAAAATAGATTACGGACTTGTCATTTCAAAATCTCCCAAGAATTTACAATCCAAGACCACCCTCTAGACTCCATGTCCGAGGCACGTCTTGAATTATAAATCTTAAAGGAAGTTTGTACATCTCCAATACCCCCAAAGATATTTTCCTTGTATACTGATTCGAGATTAGTGTTGCCGCACAGGTACAGACACAGCTCATCCAGATCATACATACAGAAGAATTACTCAATCCCTTTCTAGAGCAATGGTCGAGGAAAAAAACAACCAAACTCCCCGGGAATCAGAGACAGTCCCCATGGAGGAACATCTTGCCGTCCGTCAGACAGTCAAAAAATCTGCAGGCTATGATGGAAACTCTGATGGCTCAATGCAAGAACCCATCTCCTATCCGTCCAACTGGGGCCGACCCATCATCTTCACATCCGCTGCCACCCAACACTAGGGAAGTATACGGTCAAGCAATGCCACAACCCGCTCCACTAATGCCAGCTAAAAATTCAATCCTTCCAGTGGGGAACTCTCTACAGCTCCCTACAGTTGTCACTCTACCGGTCTAGCCACAGCACATCCCAGTTCCCTCTACTTTCCAGTATGCCCAGGATGATCTTGAAAGTCACTTGAATGAGGTCCCGATAAAAAGGGAAGACGCATCTCTACTCCTCAAGGTCCAACAATTGGAGGATGCTTTCAAATACCTCCGGGGGCCCAACGCCTACACTTCGACCAGATTCAAAGATCTCTGCTTTTATCCGGACATGATCTTGCCATCCAAATTCAAGATCCTGGATTTCTCTAAATATGATGGTGTCGGGGAACCCATGACACATTTACGCTTATATGCTAGAGCGATGTACGGTTACCCCAACCCCGAAAGATTCATGATGCACCTGTTTCAACACAGTTTGACCGGGGCAGACGCACAATGGTTCGCCTGCATGGATCTAAAATGCTTCCGGTCCTGGATAGACCTCTCCCAAGAGTTTGTTCGCCAGTACTGGCATAATGCAGAGATGGCCGTCGAACGTCTCTCTATTATCCGTATGAAGCAAGAATCGGAGGAGACTTTTCGCAGATATTCCCTATGGTTGAAGAACCAGGCATCTCAAGTTGACCCTCCGCTTGCTAATTCAGAGTATGTCTATTTGTTCGTACAGACGTATAAAGGGATGTATTATAAACAATTCTGCACCTCTATCGGAAGATCCTTCAACGAGATCATCCTGCAGGGGGAGATAATTGAGGACAATATCAAAACCGGTAAAATCCTTGATCCATATGCTAAGACAGAGGACCCTTCGGCGTCATATGCCAAGAAGCCTCTCGGGAAAAAGGCCAAGGAGTCTATAATATCAGCCATCTTGCCGGGTCCATGACCGAGCAATCAATACTCTTTTCCATCCGGGTACCCAAGCTACCCCCAACAATAACAACAACAACCATACTATCAGCCGCAAAATGCATATCAGAACCTGTCAACCGTATATCAGAATCAAAATTTCAAGGCTTGGAACCACAAGTTTTTTTTTTCAAGGAACGCTCCTCAAACTCCATGGAGGAACTGAAACTTCACCCCCATCGGCATTCCCATGGTGGAAGTATATCAACGCCTCTTGGCATATAGGCATCCGATGCCCATTCAAGCTCGGCCACTACCCGAGATTCTCCTGCCAAACTTCCGAAGAGATTGGGTAAGTGCATACCACTCCAATCAAATGAGCCATGAAATCAAGAAATGTCAAAGCCTGCGACAAAAAGTCCAGGATCTTATCGACGCTAGAGCAATCGACCTGGAGGACACCAAGTCGCCTCCCAATACCACTACTAATCCACTCCCAAACCATCAGGGGGTAAACATGATATCCGAAGAAATCCCGTATACAGTCATACCTCAACGAGAGGAATACAACTCTGATAGAGGTCTGTCACAGATGTCTGGCGAACTGCAAATCGCCACAATTGACCCTCCGCCACATTATCAGATGCTTCCAAGACTATCCGCCCTGCTCTTCCTGGGGAAAAAGTAAAAAACTGGACAACATGTTGAGTCTACAAAGCCTATATGTTTTGATAAAACGCGGCAAAAGCAGCAATAATCATTTTTTGTTTCTTATCTAAATGAAACCCATGTAATTTTTTCTGTAAAAGTACATGCTTCTATCTGCTGTCTATCAATGAAGCTTTTGTATATTCAGTCCATTTATCTATCTCTGTTAAATTGACAATGGCCAAAACTATTGACACAAACAAAAACTTTTCATTTCAGGAATCTTAAGATTCGTCCTTTCCAAATAAATGATCAAACAGTCTTATCACATGAAGTACATAACTTCGACACCGAATTGGAATACGATCTAATGGGTTTAGAAGTCGACAATGATGCTAGCGACGAAATTCCGGAAGAGATCCGAGACATGATCGAATAGTATGAACAAAGAAAGACTTCTAACATCGAGGAAATAGAAACCATCAACTTGGGCACTGTGGAGATGTCCAAGGAAATCAAAATCGGGATCCACCTCGACATACATCAGAAGGAGGAATTCACGACACTGCTCCATGCATATCAAGACATCTTTTCCTGGTCATATGAAGACATTCTAGGTCTCAATACAACAATTGTTGAACACCGTCTGCCTATAGATCTGTCTATCATACCAATTAAACAAAAGCCGAGATGACTCTGACCAGAGTGGAGTCTAAAGATAAAAGAAGAGGTTATAAAGCAATTTGACGCAGGCTTTCTACGGGTTGTCCAATACTCGCAATGGCTCACCAATGTTGTCCCCGTGCCTAATAAGGATAAGAAGGTTCGGATGTGCATCGACTACCGGGATCTTAATAGAGCAAGCCCGAAGGACAACTTCCCTCTACCTCATATCGACATTCTCGTGGATAACACAACTGGCCACGAAATATTCTCATTCATGGATGGTTTTCCAGATACAATCAAATCTGGATAACTCACGAAGATCAAGAAGAAACGACCTTTCTCACTCCATGAGGGGTTTTCTGCTATCATGTTATGCCATTCGGACTGAAAAATGCAGGCGCAACCTATCAAAACGCAATGGTCATGTTATTCCACGATGTGATTCACAAAGAACTGTAAGTCTATGTGGATGATATGATCATCAAATCCAAATGGAAAGAGGAGCATCTGTGGAACCTCCGACGAGTGTTCGACTGCCTTTGCAAATATAGCTCAAGCTCAACCCAGCCTAGTGTGCATTCAGAGTAACTTCTTCAAAACTACTGAGATTCTTGGTCAGCCAAAAGGGTATCGAAATAGACCTATCAAAATCTAAGCCATCCTCGAGATGCATGTGCCAAAGGGTATAAAGGAACTCAGATCCTTTCTCGGGAAGTTGAATTTTATGAGTCGATTTATAGCTCATATGACACAGATCTGTGACCTTATATACCGATTATTGCGTAAAAACGCACCTCAGGAATGGACTACTGACTGTTAGAGCGCATTCGCAAGAATCTAGAAATATCTTCCTGAGACACCTATCTTGGTCTCTTCGCACCCTAACAAACCTCTGTTCATGTATCTGACGGTGCTCGCTTACTCTATGGGGTGTATGCTGGGACAGTATTCAGAGGATGGGCAGAAATAACAAGCTATCTATTATCTCAGTAAAAGGTTTCTCACATACGAGAACAACTATTCTACGCTAGATAAAACCTGTTGTACGATAGCCTGTGAAGCTCACCGACTTTGCCACTATGTGATTCATCATACAACATATCTGCTCTCTCGGATGGATCCACTGAAATATCTGTTCGAGAAGCTGACGCTCACGAGTCGTATATCAAGGTGGCACATGATTCTGTCCAAATTCGACATAGTCTTTGCCACACAAAAATCTAAAAAGGGAAGAGTCATCTCAGAGTATTTGGCAGAAAATCCCCTAGATGACGAACGAACGATGGAACCGTTATTCCCAAACGAAGCAATTTCTACTCCGAAATAAAAGACAGGTCTCAGGAATGGAAACTCTTCTTTGATGGACCAGGGCCTGACATGACCAATTGGCCCGTCTAGACGAGAAAAGACTAGAAGCAGTCTTCCACTCACAGTGCTATCAACGGAGAATCTCGAAAAGCTTCAACAAACATGTACAACAAAAAGTCTTTCAGTGGGGCGACCTGGTCTTGAAGCAGATTCTTCCCATTCAAGAAGAAGCCAAAGGGAAGTTCTCCCCCAACTATCAAGGGCCCTTCAGCATGACCAAAGTAATATAGGACGGAGCCGTCATCCTAGCAGAAATGGATGGACCTGAGTTCCCACTCTCTCTAAATACTGATATGCTCATGATCTACTATGTGTGATTAGTAGCAACTTTTCTGAAATATAATGATTCAATTCAACTTTGATAAAGACATCATCTTCTTGCCATTGATTCGGTGAAATTTGAGTGAAGTAGCATTTCCACTCCTTCTTTCGAGGTTTCAACAAAAAAAAATTTCTCCTCTTATCTGAAAAGAGCGACGCAAAAAAATAAATTATCATCATCATGCTTAAATGATGATCAATAACAAATCGCTACCTCCTTTACACAAACAAAAAGGGGGATTCTACAAAAGATCTCTCTCTATTTCTCTCTGAACTCTTCAGCCTCTCCTAATAACAGAAGTGCTTATGCTCATTCAAAATCATCGGAGCTTGGTCAAGAAGTTTGTGCCTTGTCGAAGTTAAAATCCAAATCATTCTTCACACAAAAAAAGAACAAATCCGGCATAGTTAAAACCTAAAAAGGAAAACTATGGCAAAATTGGAAAAACCCAACATGGCTAAAACCCGAGAGGGGATCATGGAAAAACAAATGGGATTACAAATCTTGTATAGTCAAAACCCGAGAGGGGGCTATAGCAAAAATGGATCAATCCAGTACGGTTAAAATCCAAAAGGAGGCCGTAGCAAAATCGGAACAAATCAAAAGGCATCCATCATAACTAACAACCCAAAAGGGAGTTATGAAAAAAATGGATAAAGAAAAAGCCAAAGAAACATATACACACACACATAAATCACTCTCCAGAGTCAGTCAAAGCAACAAGATATATCTGAACAACAGTGGGGTTAGAGCAGATGTCAGCACAAAACTCGGCATTCCGAGGAATCAGTTTCTCTGAAGATCTAGTTCGATTTGGTCCAGCGGTCTGTCACTTCATGTGCTAAGGATTACAAAGTTATTTTCAAAGAAAGGATGAATCTAGGTTTCCGCCTTCGATCAATCGGTGAGCCCTTGTTTACAAAATCATTTTGATTGATTAACATAAATTGTGTATCAATCTCTCTTAGCAGAGAATCATAAATTTTTATGAATATATCATTGCTTATTTGATATAGATTGCAAATAGTAGAAATGTATTCATACATAAAAACAATACACTCACATTCTATACAGAAAAAGAAACATAGAATGCAAAATGCTAACTACTGCATGTCTCTCCAAGAGAAAGCATCCAGCAAGCCCAGCAAAGCCTGACAAACCTCTCTGTATCTAGCAGTCATCACGGTACCAGTCTCAGTGCCTGATCTATCTACATCAAGAAAACAGCGGAGCATCCATAGCAATATATGCAACCGAGTCATACCTAGATAATCGACAGGGAACAAATGCTCTAGTGAGGCAAAGCTAGACTGTAAGACCTCTATATCCTGGTAGTGAACCCCTCTCTCTCGAGCCAAACACTATCGAGCAGCACGCAGCCGAACATGCAATCTCCGAATCTCCATAACTGATCTAGCATACAATCCATCCAGGGTATCAAAATCCTCCTACAGCAGATCTCTTTCATCACCCAAGTCATAGATCCAATCGTGTGACTCATCAACCAGCTGATCAAGGTACGCCAACTCACGTAATAGCCTGCCAATCTCCTCTAACTGAGTTGCATGCCACTGAGTTACCTGTCTCAAAGAATCCTCCAAAGTATCTACTGTGCTGATCGAGCTAGCCGAAGCTCTCACATCTGCAAGGTCTCGTTGCAAACTTCCTACAGCAACCTCCAAATCAGACAACTCCAGGGACAAGTGATCGACATTTCTGCGCAGAGAATCTCACTCCCTAGTAATAGAACAGGCCTGCTTAATGGCCATATCTCTCTCCGATCATATGGGCATGCTGTGAATGTGAATACGTCATCTATAAGGTGTAGCTGGAAGTTTGCGACGCCAAGTATGATCACCAATGTGGCAACGAAAATGGATCCAAGTACACCAGAATGGGGCTATCATGCCAGCCTGAAGACCAATCTCCTCTTCCTACCAAAACAAATACGTCTCCGAAACACCGAGACTATTACTAGTCTGAGCAGACAAAATCACAACCCATTGAGCCCATAGAGCAGACGTCTCTCTAATCAACGGATGAGCAAAATCACTCACAAAGTCAAAATGGTACCTGCTACCATAAAAAAGCAAAGAAGAAGCCAGGATATCCTGGTAAAGCCCGAACTGTCTAAGGACGCGACATCCATAATATGGCACTACGCCATACAGCCCAACAAGTAGGAAAAAGGACAAACCTAGTCCATGCACAGTCACAGTGTGCTCCCTAGTATTGAAAATGTCATTATCCCAGACAATTGTATACAGAGTAATGTTGTCCAAAGTTGCAATCTATGCATCCAACTGCTGAGGGATGTATAGCAAATCAACAATTCATTCGATTAGAAACAGTAAGGGAATGTCAAGAAACCACCAAGGGTGTGATGAATGACTCCTAAACAAATGGGCGACAAGCCACACATACAACAGCTCAGTACCGCTACAGATGCAAGAATCATAAGACAACAGATACATGGTCAATTCCCTTAACATCTCTGCCAAAATCGCTAATATGATTGTATGTCCATCGATCACAGCATCAACAAAGAAAACTATATGCAGATCCAGCTACCCATCATATTACGGGAAGAATAACCCTACCAACAGTACAAATGCAAAGGCATATATGCGTCTGTGGGAACCTGCGCCTCTGTCAGCTAGTCGGGTAAAATCAGCCCCCTATGGATCATAATAGCCTCTATCGCCAAAAAGTCTCCACAGAAAATCGGGTCGCACAGTCAGAATCCCGTCAATATCATCAGAAATCAATGAAGCCTTCTTCAGACCTATCAGAGCACAGAAAGCAGTCTGGGCATTCCGATCAGGGAATATACGGGTCACGGTCTCTAGAAAAGGCCACATCCTCAACACAAAGTGATACTCCTCCAACAAAGGACTCATCTCATGCAAACCAAAACAAAACAGACTCAACGCCGGTACCCAGTACCTCACCAAAACAAGCAGAAAGTCTGGGGCAACGTGAACGGTCAAGAGACTAGTCACCCCCATCGAACAACTGCTCAAACAAAAGCTGCTCAGCTGAGGTAAAAGATACCCACCAAGCAACCAAGAGTGCGAGAACATCCAGTGCAAATGATATTTCCTACAATGGAAAACAGAATATTAGTATCCTTTTTACATGTCTATGTGATACAAGATAATAGACTAAAAAAAGAAGGTACAAAAGATAAAGACAAAGACCGAAATAGATACATTATATACAGAATGTTTCTATTGCAAAAAAAAAGAAGAACAAAAAGGGCTAACGACATAGTGTCCTGCTATAAAAAATCATCAATTATACAATGCTATCTGCTGCTAACGAAAAAAAGAAACAACTTTATACAATGCATATCTACTGCAAACGAAAATCTCTCTCTCAGTGCTGCAGGTATCAGATATCCCTCCTCCTGCTATCATCTCGTCATCCTCGACGTCTAGGTCTCCGATCAACAGAACCTCTAGGGGGGTCCGAGGCTTCCTGAAAAATAAAGAAAAATCAATCAGAAACTAAAAAGAAAGCAAGACAGGTCTACAAAGATCTAAAAAAAGATAGAAAGTAAACTACTAGTTTACGTACCTCATCCTGGGAAGGGTCCTGACCTGGTGGCGCTCCTCTCTGTCGAGCCCTCCACTGCTAGAACTCCTGGAAGTGTCTCAACTGCTCCCTCTAAAAAAAGCTCGGAAGTCTAGGCTCCGCGATCAGTGTCCCTCATCATCTAAAAGAAGAGCTCCTGCTCCGCGCCAATCGAGTGCCCTCCGAGAACTGTGGTCATAGTAGTGAAGCGGCCAATAGACACAATCTGGAACCAAACAGTGTAGTCTCCCTCCACCATGAACCTCGCTACATCTATATCTTTTGCAGCCAGGGACCAAGCTTGTCTGAAAGTGGCAGCAGCAAACGAGTATCTGGGGATCTGTACCTCTCCCGTCATCTGGCGCCAACAGTGGTCTCCCATATACATCTCCCAGGAGGAAAAAGAGAAGAATGTGCATCTCCGAGATGACAGATATATCTCAATGCTATACGAACCTCCATACATCAAATAGTAAAATGGCTGCCAGGTGACCTCATCTGCCATGACAAGCTCTAACTGGGAGTGAAGAGTCACGAAGTCCAGCAAATCAAGAGAACGCACAGACGGGCGTAGCCACTGCAAGGCCCTAGGAATCTAATATTCCTGTCCAGAAGGTCGGGGGTGCCCCACGCTCATATGCTCAAACGACCACCATAGTAGAAAGGGCCAGAATCCTAACTGTGTCGGTGAAGGACAACTCACTCTCCTCCTCATAGCCTGGAGGAACATAGAAAATGTGAAAGACTCGCAATTAAAGAGGGCACTCTTCGAGAAGTCAACCATCTCGACGTATGTAGCAGAAAACAAAGTGCCATTATTGTTCAGAAAATACGACACTATCAGATAAAGAAGCAAACGACGTTGCCGCTGGTGCAACTCCACACCGTCTATCTCTACAGCATAAAAGAAGGGTCCGCCCCTTAGAACATATCCCGAGATCCGTCTCCCACTCATCTCAAACTGAGAGATACCTAAAACTCTCTCCACATCATCAACGGTCCCCTCCGTCCTCTGGATAGGGACCCCATGAAATCGCAAACCTGTGATGACGGACCACTCAAGAGGGGTAACGCCTATCTCACACTCACACAAATGCAATATGTTGGTCTCACTGAACCAACGCTCGGCTAGGGCCCGAATCAAAGTATTCCTCGAGTGGAATGGGTGAATGGCCAGAAAGTCGCTGAAACCCTGCTCGACCAAAAAAATCTCTGTACATAGGATGCGCCTGGTTGCAGATCTTAACTGTCTAAAACCACGCTCCACGGAACGGTCTGGTAGGTGGAACCACCTGGGCCTGCAAATACATCGAAGGATGTGACCGAAGCTGCGTCAGAAGCGGTGTGTCAAAAACACCCAAGCTAGCTGCTCTAAGCTCCTCGGGAACCATCGTCCCTCTCAACTGAGAACACACTCCATTTGGAGTAAATGTATCAAAGTATCCACATCGAGGTACCTCCGCATCGCCTGCATCCGCCAAAAAATCTATATCATCAATGTCAAGGGTGGAATCCTTTTCCTTATTCTCTACGGGTCTCGAAGTTCCAGCCTCATCTGCAGGCTCCTTCCTCGTTCTACGACGAGAGGTCATCCTACAAAATAAAGAAAGATATCATTAAACCCAACTAGTCAAGCGACTCAAGTTCAGGTAATAAAAATCTACAACTCTGCATATGCAAAAGGACGGTAATATCTTTCTATGGTTATTGATTTTTAATTTTCAAGAAAAAATTCCGAGTAATGACACCTCTCTATGGTTATAACGTTGGGCAAAATTTTCAAACTCGGTAACACCTTTCTACAGTTACTAACACAGATTTTAATTTTCAAAATCTCAGTAGCACCTATCTATGGCTACAGATTTAAATTTTCAAACATGTTAACACCTTTATACGGTTACCGACATAGATTTAAATTTGTATAAACTCAGTAGCACCTATCTATGGCTACAGATTTAAATTTCGAAAATCTCAATAGCACCTATCTATGGCTACAAATTTAAATTTTCAAAAATATCAGTAGTATCTATCTAAGGCTACAGATTTAAAATTTCAAAATCTCAGTAGTATCTATCTATGGCTACAAATTTAAATTTTCAAAATCTCAGTAGTATCTACCTATGGATACAGATTTAAACTTTCAAAATCCCAGTAGCACCTTCCTACGGCTATTGATTCAAATCTGCAAAAAAATGCGTAATGATACCTCTCTATGATTATTACTCAGATTAAAATTTCAAAGTCTCAGTAACATCTCTCTAAGGTTACAAACTTAAAATTTTTAAAAGTCTGCGTAATGATACCTCTCTATGATTATTACTCAGATCTAAATTGCCGAGTCTCAGTAGCATCTTTCTATAGCTACAGATTTAATTTTTCAAAAGACTGTATGATGATACCTTTCTACGATCATCACCCAGATTTCAAATTTCAAAAGTTTAGTAACATCTCTCTATGATTATTGACTCAAAATTTCAAGAAAAAAATCGAGTAATGGCATCTCCCTACGGCTATTACTCGGGGAAAATTTTCAAATTTCATTAACACCTCTGTACGGTTACTGACTTCAAACTATAAAAGTTTGTGCGAATAATACCTTTCTATGATTATCTTTCAGATGTTTGATTTTGAATCTCAGTAATATCTTGCTACGATTATTGGGGCAAGACTCAAAAGTCTAGGTAATAGCATCTCCCTACGCCTATTACTCGGGGCAAACTTTTAAATTTCAGTAATATCTCTCTACGATTATTGATTTCAGTTAAAATTCAAACTTTCAAACTCAGTAGCATCTTCCTATGGTTATTGATTCAAATTTCAAAAGATAAGTAGTAACATATGTCTATAGTTATTACTTGGGGCAAATTTTCAAATTTCAGTAACACCTTCCTACGGTTACTAAAC
>NMUG010007228.1:0-12175 GCA_002855965.1 Monotropa hypopitys
TGTATCTCTCAAGATATGGTATAATCTTTATTGAATGAAAGTATTTCAAAATGAGATATTCTTATATAGAATGAATGGTTAGTATTTTTATTCTAAATGGAATTATGCTTTTATGTAAATTATTGAATATATTTATGCTTACAAATATATTCTTATTGGACACATGTCATGTTCTAAGAGGCTTATTTGATGTGTCAAGGATTGTGCTTTTTGTTTAAGAATGGAATGTTTTCAATATTCAAATTTAAGTTTGAATTATATTTGAATATTATGGAAATATGCTTGTAATATTATTCTGCCAACGATTATATCCTATATTATGTACTAAAACAATGCAAAAGTATATGGAAGCATCTCAAACCAAAAAGGAAGAAAATTGGCCAACCGGTAGTGGAACCGGCTCACCGACCGGTCCAACGGTCTGGGATCCGGCCCAATGATTTTGTGTCGCAATGTTATATTATTATTATGTTTTGTGTTGTGCACTGCTCAGATGACTGTCAAAATATTCTATAGTTTTCCAATGAATTAAAGAGAGACTTTAAAGGGTTTTTGGAAGCATTCAAGCCTACACTTTGTTCAATCATCTCTCAAGCTTCAAGTCCTCAAGAGACCAAGACAAGAAGTTTCAAGAGTGTTATATATCTCTGGTCATATTGAAGATTGAAGAAGAAGACTCTTATTACTTTGGTTAAATTTATTTAGTCTTCATTTCTTCTTAGGTTTACACTTGTAAAGGAGTTCAATCACAAACTCCTAACCTTTGCTCTTTGTTCTTACTTTGTAAAACAAGGATTGTACCTTTATAGATAGGTTGTAGGTCACCCTATAAGGTCTTCATTGAAAGGTTGTAGGCCACCTATAAAGGTCCTAGGATAATGGTTGTAGACCACACTTGAAGGTCTAGTTTGTAGCGGTTGGAGGCCACCCTTGAAGAACCTCACTCACATTGTAATTTTTAATAACATTAGGTGGTTACTTACGTTAGTGGAATCCTTCACACATTGTGGGGAAAGTGGACATAGGTAGGGAGAGACACGCCCTATCGAACTACTATAACTCTTTGTGTATTGTCTCTCTCTATCTCTCTATCTCTTGCACTTTCATTATTGTATTTGATATATTTTGTGTTATCAAAATATATTTTTAATATAAATTCAAAGAATCAAAACAATCTCGAAAACTTCAACCATTGCCGTATTGCAACAACTTAGGTGTAACAAAAGAGTTTTAGTATTGATTCTAGAATAAGGATTATAATATATTTTGATATAGTTTTTGGTTGATTACTTGCATTATAAGTTTTAAGTGATTAAATTTTTATTTGGTCGTTATTGTTGGAGGCCAATTCACCCCCCTCTTGGTTACTTTTCAGGCCAACAAAGTCCAATAATAATAATAATATTATTATTATTATGACTTAATATTGTCTTCTTAAATTAAGGGACAAGTCAATCAAGTGAGACTTTCCAAATGTAAAGTCCATATCTTCAAGCCTATAAATAGGGCCTCAAATGAAGGAGAAGAGACCTTTTTTCCAAGACTCTTGCTCAAGCTCTCAAGCGATTCAAGAGTTCAAGCATTCCACAAGGCTCTCAACCAAACATCCAAGATATCGTGAAAGATCAACAAGCACTCATGTCACGTGCCGATTCATCCACGAACTTCAACATCAATCATCATTGTTTATTTGAGATCAAGCTATCAAAGCCCTCGAATGAACTTCACTTCTTAAACTCTTTCAAAGATTTGAAGAAATCATCAAGAAACTCAATTCATCATCAAGCATCTATGGCCGTTAGATTGCAAAGTCAACCAGAGATCGAATGAGAGGATTTTTTGTGTATTCTTTTGCAATACACGTCACTAAGGATTGTATCCATTCTCTTGAAATAAATAATAAAACTATTTTTGTGCGTCTTTTTTGCGTCTTTATTGCAGGACCTGAAATTTGTGTTGCAAATTTTTGCATGCCCCTCTCTACCTCTCATCTATTTCTCCTAGGTCACGTTATTCAGAAATGGCTTCATGAAGATTCAGATTGCTCAAATCAACAAGAAGGTTGGCAAGAACGTCATTGTTGCCACTAGCAGTAGTAGAACTTCCACTGGCCCTATGACGCGTAGCAAGGCACGAACAACTACTCTTGTTTCAAGTCAAGGAAATGACCCATCAAGAGTTTTACATGGCAAGTATCAAAGTGTCGCGGCTCTGTCGACAAAAAAGAAGGAAGGAAAGGAGCTCGAAAGGGGTGTATCGTCCAACTCCAAAAATTTCATCTCTTTTAGCTTGTCACCACGTCCATCTCGTTCAGTTTCTGACTCAAACTCACGTACATGATCCTCTCCATTTTTGCCTAAGCACTCAACTTCAGCAAATCACTCAGAGTAGTCTCATTCCGTGGCTATACAAGTCATGACCATTGGTACTTCACTGATAGAGGAACAACTGTCAACAATGGCCCGTGCGATAGAAAATCTCACTAAGACTGTGGAAGACAAGGATCTTCAAATTGCATCACTCATGAACAAGTTGGAGGCTCATAACGTGGGAGATACTAGCCAAGGCAATTCCCATCCACCAGGCTTCACACCAAAAAGAGGAGAATTTGTAAATGAGAACCATGATGCAAAACTCAAGAAAGTGATTGATGGAAATTATATTTCTTCATCAAATGAAAGGGATGGTGGTTGTACCAACTACAAATCTGTAACATGTCATGACAAAAGTCAAAGTGCTCAACAAACTTCCATTGCTTCATTATCAGTCCAACAACTCCATGACATGATAACAAATACGATTAGAGCACAATATGGTGGAGCTCCACAAAGTAGTCACGCATACTCAAAACCTTACCCAAAGTGGATTGACTGTATTAAAATGCCCGTTGGATACCAACCTCCCAAGTTACAATAGTTTGATGGGAAGGGGAATCCAAAGCAATATGTCCCCCATTTTGTCAAAACTTGCAGCAATGCTGGGACAGATAGAGATTTACTTGTCAAACAATTTGTTCATTTGCTCAAAGGGAATGCTTTCGAGTGGTACACAGATCTAGAACCAGAATCGATTGATAGTTGGGAGCAGATGGAGTGTGCGTTCCTCAATCATTTGTATAGTACTCGATGAACAGTAAGCATGCTAGAGTTGACCAATACTAAACAATGGAAGGATGAGCCAGTGGTAGATTTCATTAGCCGTTGGTGTGCTATAAGCTTAGATTGCAAAGATCGACTCTCTGAAACCTCTACCGTCGAGATGTATATGCAAGGTATGCATTAGGGTCTTTTTTACATCCTTCAAGGTATTAAGCCACGAACATTTGAAGAGTTAGCTACGCATGCACATGACATGGAGATTAACATAGCCAACCATGGTGGAAAGAATCCACATGTTCCAGAAAAGCTAAATAACAAAAATGATACACAAAAGGGAGACAAGTCCTCTGAAGGCACTGCCAAAGATGTAATGATGGTGACCACTTCCCAGTGAAAATCTCAATGAAAGACAAGAATAAAGAAGAAAGAAGAAAAGAAGGAATTGCGTCCTTTAGAGAAAGTCACACGCTTGACTCTAAAAGAATTACAAGAGAAGAAGTACCCATTTCCCGACTCGGATGTTTCAGGCATGCTGGAAGATTTGCTTGAGAAGAAAGTCATTCAACTTCCTGAATGAAAATGTCCTGAGGAAATGGGTCGTATGAACGATGCAAAGTATTGTCACTATTATCGGATCGTGAGCCATTCCACTGAAAAATATTTTATGCTAAATGAATTGCTCGTTGATCTAGCAAGTAAGAATAAGATCCTGTTAGACCTCAGCGAGACTGCAGAGTCCAACCACACAACCATTATTGTAGGACTACCAAGTCCTCCAATTATGTGTTCCAAAGGGAAGGAGGAAGTAGCATCAGCAAGAATGCTGGGGGCAATATCGAAGGCCATCCAATTTGGTTCACTTGAACCTATGATCATTCAAGTCTTGGACCAAAATACACCTCATTCTAGCATGCAAGACAGTCTAACTTTAGAAGGTGAAGAAGGTTGGACCCTTTTGACACGAAAGAATTCAAGGAGAAATAAGCCCGACGGTCGATCGATCAATTCTAAGAGAAATCAAAGATAAATGACTCATCATGAATATGTTAAGAGAAGGGGTAAAAACATGAAGGATAATAAGAGAACGTGATCGAAGATCATGAAGTGCTAGAACGAGATTCTCTCTCGCCAATTACCTTATGATACTTCTTTTCAAAGGGATACTTTGATGATGACATGATTGAAACTATTTATATGGTGATTGCCAATGAAGAAATCGAAGAAGGTGAGCAATATTTACATGAGGGTAAGGAGAGACCGAACAAAGAAGAAGTTGACCTCCTTGCAACTTTCAAAGAAGTACCTTCATGATTCAGCTTTCATGAAGCATCACAACTATCTCACTCAGTCCGACTCGCACTTGCTTGGGTTTTAGAAGACCATGTGAGATTCGAATTTGTTATCAAGGAAGTAAATCAAACTAAAGTGAACCCTTCATGTTGTGCTTCTTGTTGTACGACGATCACTTTCACTGATGAAGACCTTCAATTAGCCTTAAAACTACACAATCGACCTTTGTTTGTATTTGGGTGTATCAAGGAGCAAAAGGCAGGTCACATTCTTATTGATAGGGGATCAGCAGTAAATATCATGTCAAAGTTCATCATGAAAAGACTCGGAATCACGGTCGACGAGTTGGACCACAGTCGTTTGGTCATACAAGGCTTCAACCATGGGGGACAATGTGCAATTGGAATGATTCGCTTGAACCTCACCATTAATGAACTCACAGATAGCACTTTGTTTCATGTCATCGACGCAAAGACATCTTACAATTTGTTGCTCGAAATACCTTGGGTCCATGGGAATGGAGTAATTGCGTCAACACTCCACCAATGCTTTAAATTCTATCAAGATGGAACAAAAACCGTTGTAGCAAATGATAAACCATTCTCCGAAGCCAATTCTCATTTTGCTGATTCCAAGTTTTACTTGGACTCGGATGTAATTCCTGAGGTCATCCCAACTAAAGTTCCTTCCATAGAAGAAGAGAGTTTTAAGAACAAAAAGCCAGAAGTAGCTTCACATTCTCAAGAAGTCTTGCCCCATCAGAAAGAATCTTTGAAGGTTGAGTCATCAAGAGAGGAGTATTTACCTCCTCAAACTCAAGTAGAGGAATAGGCATTCCGATATGTTCCAGCGTCTCGACTAAAAGAAAGACAATCTCTATTTGAAGAAGCTGGTGTTACTAGTGAAATTAAATAAAAATGTTCGGACGCTTTAACAAAAGATTATCTTTAAGTTCTAAAAACGGACTTCATAATGCCTCTTCTAACTATGGAAAGACCTAACTCAAAAAGGCCCCCATAGAAATGATTTGTCAAGCCCAACCAAGATTTTCACCAACAGGCTTGGCTTCTTAAAGAGAGAACTGGTGGTTTTGACCCAAAAGCCTACAAGCTTTTGGCTAATTCGGGTTATGTCTTCTCTAATCCAATGTCACTTGGAGATTTGAGTCCTGAAATCACTGGTGAAAAAATTAAATTGTCCGAGTGTAGAGATGTTTTTGCTTGGACATACAAGGAAATGCCAGGTCTAAATCCAAAAGTGGCTGTTCACCACTTAGGAATCAAGCATGGTGCTCGACCTGTGAAACAATCCTTTCGACACATTCGACCCGAGAGGATTTCAATGATTGAGAAAGAAGTTAACAAACTAATTGAAGTAGGGTTCATTCATGAAGTTAAGTACCCAAGGTGGATTTCAAGCATGGTCCCCATAGTGAAGGAAAATAAAAAATTCAAATATGTGTTGACTTTCAAAATCTGAATGATGCATGACCTAAGGACGATTTACCTCTTCCCATTATAGAATTAATGATAAATGCAACAACTGTCCATAAAGCACTATCTTTCATGGACGAATGTTTGGATTATAATCAAATACGGATGTCACCTAAAGATGTAGAATCAATCACATTCCGTACAATGAGGGGCATCTATTGTTACAAAGTAATGCCTTTCGGTTTAAAAAATACTGGCGCCACTTATCAGTGTGTCATGCAAAAGATTTTTGACGATATGCTCCACAAGAATGTTGAATGCTATGTAACGACTTGGTTGTCAAGATAAAACAAAGAGAGGATCACTTGCAGGATCTTCGTGTGGTGTTCAATCGATTGAGGAAGTATGGCTTGAACATGAATCCTCTCAAGTGTTCCTTTGGGGTCACATCTGGAAAGTTCCTCGGTTTCATTGTTTGCAATAGAGGTATTGAGGTAGATCAATCCAAGATTGATGCTATCCAAAAGATGCCATCACCAAGGAACATAAAGGAACTTAGGAGCTTGCAAGGTTGTTGAAACCCCATTTTGGCTCACCACTTGAAGTCAATCAAGTCAAAGCCGGAATGAATCAAATCAATCCTCGAGCCAGTCAAACCGAACTCAAAACAAGTCAAAACGCATTTTCGAAGTGTCCGAGCCTTCTCACAAGCAACTCCAGCAACAAGTTCAAATGACTTACCGATGAACAAATGTCGGTAAAGTAATGAGGAACATTTATCCCTAGTTAGATTTTCAAAACAATGTGCAGTTCACGACAAACAGCAAACAGACACCAAAGAAGCCGACAGACAGCATGCATTTCAAACCGGAATCAACAGAAATTTGCACGAAGATCCAAAATTCAATCTCTCAATGGAAATTCGACAGTAAATTCATTGTTGAGAAGTCTGTGTGATCACCAATGCTATCAGGTGAAAATACGGGATTTAGTTGGATCCGAACACCATTTCATTCAGAGCATCATCAAAAAACGAACCGACATCGGAAATTTGTAAACCAATTTTTTATGGAGTCTCGGCGAAAAGGTAGAGATTTACTGCGGGTCCGTTTTGACGAATTATCTCACGTCGGTAAAACGAGCACAAACTGCAAGATTTTGTTTAAAGCAAACGGGCTGGGAAGCATGCGGTATCGGAAACGTCATCTGATTTCAGCGGCAACAATTTTAAAATTCATGATTCGAGCTAATAAAAATTGTGGCAACATCAGTTTTCTCAGCAACAGGGCCCGCGACGCTGCAGAGCAGGTAGCTCGGAGACTTCCGGTTCAGAGCAGTGCAGTATATGAATTTTGGGAATTTAAAAGAAATTCAAAATTAAAACTCTCCCTAAAATAGGGAGATGTTGTTTGGAACCCGAATAGGCCATCCAAATCCAACCAAAAGTGGATCAAACCACCCCATCTCCCAGCCAAAGGAGCTGGTTCAATGCTGACATCACTGTCGCACCTATAGGTGCGACAACTATCTATTTAAGGAGGCCACTCCTTGGCCATAAAAGAGGGATCCAGAAGTATTAAACCCTTGTGCAAGTATTCTCTCAACATTCTGTTCCGAACAGAATACCTTTGCTACTTCCAAAAATTATCCTACCTAGCCTAAATCATGTCTAAACTCTCCGAAAAATGCCATTTCCATCCATCCAAAACCTTTCACATACATATTCCAGAAACCAAAAGTACAATTCATCAAAATCCAAATCTCAAGCAAAACCCTTTCCGATAAACCGAAAACCCTAAAGACTTGCCAAATCGTTGCCGAAATACCATCAAACCATCCATTTCTTTCTTAAATTTTACATTTTAAATCATTGTACAGAAGTTCTCACTTCATTTTAGGAAAGTCTCGGTCATCGCTTCGGGATTATAGCCTTGTATTAGTAGTGGCGGCACCCGAATACTATACGTTATTATAATCGTACGAATCGAAATTGGTGAACTTATCATCCACCAATTGTAATTCCATCAAGGTATACGAATATATTTTTTTCTTTTTTAAATCGCAGCGATGTAATCTCTTTTATATATTCTGATTTTGGTGAAGAAAATGAATCATCAGTTCTATCGATGATTTAAGTTTCGACGTCATTAAAGATCGATTCTCGAAAATTCATTCTACATTCGCATTATGATTGACCATGAATAACGTGGGTACTTAATCGAATCCATGAATCTTCAAGGATCAATCTCGACATTCATATATTAAAGAATCGATCTTTTAAATTTCAAGTGGTGGCACATCAGACCTGAGTTGGTTATATACCGACCGACTGTACAAGTCACATGTTGATGCCTTAAAGATTGATTCTTCAATATATCAATGCTCTTCTTTTTATCTTTGAAAGAATTGATCTTCTAAAATTTCAAGTGGAGATGCATCAGACCTGAGTTGGTTACATACCGACCGACTGTATAAATCCCATGTTGATGCCTTAAAGATCAGTTTTTTTTATTATGTAAATATTCATAAAATCAGCTATCTTTTGAAAGTCGATCTTCTAAATTTCAAGTGGAGATACATCAGACCTGAGTTGGTTACATACCGACCGGCTGTACAAATCCCATGTTGATACCTTAAAAGATCGATTTCTCAGTACGAAGAATGGGTTATTCAATTTTAAGTGGAGATACATCAGACCTGAGTTGGCTATACGCCGACCGGCTATATAAGTCACACGTTGATACCTTGTAGACCAATTCTTCGTTATATTGGTATTTACAAACTCATTCAAATCATTATTTGGCTAATGTATGGCTGCGACCGACAAGCCAACTAATCATTGTTTGAATTTATAAAAATTAATCTATCAAAGCCCGATCCTTCCGTCATAGTATTATATGTAACATCATTCTGTTCGATCGTGCCAACACGATGCCCCTATATATACTTATCTATTCTATTATGCTTATATATATTCATACATTCCATGTATTCATGTCCATCTCCTTTTCCTGAATCCTCCTTTCTTTCTTTATAAAATCAATGTCAAAAATATAAACACAACGTTTAAACCTCTTGATTTAGATCACCGGCGAAGTCTAGTAACCTTCGTCATTTAAATCGGGAAATAATTTATGAGTCGGCCCCAACCGGATCATCTATTATTCGTTTGAGATTTCAAACCAAAAATGAAAACAAACAAAAACAGCAAAATCTCTCGATTTAGATCACCGGCAAAGTTTAGTAACCTTCGTGATTTGAATCGGGAAATAATTCATGAGTCGGCCTCGACCGGATCAACTATTATTCCTTCGGGATTTCAAACCAAAAATAAAAACAAACAAAAACAGCAAAATCTCTTGATTTAGATCACCGGCGAAGTCTAGTAAGCTTTATGATCTAAATCGGGAAATAGTTTATGAGTCGGCCCTGACCGGATCATTTATTATTCCTTTGAGATTTCAAACCAAAAATGAAAATAAACAAAATCTTTTGATTTAGATCACTGGCAAAATTTAGTAACAATCGTGATCTAAATCGGGAAATAGTTTATGCGTCGGCCCCGACCGGATCATTTATTATTCATTTGATATTTCAAACCCAACAATAAAAATATACAAAAATAACCAAATCTCTTGATCTAGATCACTTGCGAAATCAAGTAACCTTTGTGATCTAAATCGGGAAATAATTTATGAATCGGTACTTTGCCGAATCATTCATTATTTCTTCGAGATTTCAAGAAAAAGAAAAAATGAACAAAACACGTCAAAGTTCTACCTGCTTAAGAAAATCACAAAAACAAATAAACTCACCTCTTGGAAATATTCTGTTTCTCTTGGCCGAGAAAATATTTTTGAATTTGGTTAATAAAGTTTGATTTGAAAAATGAAGTACCGAAAGGGCGATGTAGGGTGCCTAACACCTTTTCTACTCGTAATAGTAAATCCCCAAACCTAAAACTCTAGAATTTCGTAGACTAAACCTTTTTAAAACCGTTGACTTGGCACACCATAACTCTATGCCAGGTGGCGACTCCGAAAAATAGATTAATAATAAAATGTATATTGTTTCGGCAATTGCAATTTGTTATTAATTTGACATTTTAAAGTTAAACAATCCAGTTGTCCCTTTTATATCAAACACCCGTCGCATTCAAGCCAACAAAAGAAAATGGAGTACGAAAATTCCCCCTTGCACACAATCTCCCTCACGCTCGTCGTCGTAGGAAGAAGGTAGGGGAAGACAGGAAAATTTTCGGGGCGCGACTCCACTGGGGACATTTTAAGAGGATTTCGGCTTCTAAATTTTTCAAAATCAACCTTTAACCAAAATTCAAATCATTTTCTCGGCCCATTACTAATATCCAATTTGGTGTGCTCTTCTCAGGAATAATACAGGTCGCGCTAAAAAAAAGGAGGTAACGCGGCAAAAACAAAAAAATAAATCGCTTGCTAAATATTTGTTCATATTTATATTTCATTTGTTAAGGACTCCCTTCCCATTTTCAATATAAAATTTTATTTTATCTGTATTGTAAGTTTTCCATACATCATCTGCATCATTGCCCATTTGAATCAGAAGTGGTGATCAAATGGATGTTACCCTATTTATCCTCGGGGGCCTGAAGTAAGCTTCGCAATAATGGATCGCCATGGAAAAGGGCACCCTAACCAAATCACCGACTCAAATATGGTTACCCTCACGGGACCGGAGGTCTGAAAATTTGGGAACCTTAAACTTTTACCCTGCACAGCCGCATATGCATATAGAAAAGCCCAAAAAAGAGTCGAAAATCAAAACGCTGTTATTATTTCTTAGGAGACATTGCATACTGAAGGGAGTCCTTACTTGCAATTGTTAATCCTCCACAAAAACGTTTTCCAAAAAAAATTGACCTCTTTGGAGATTGTGGTAAAATCAGACTATGGACTTTCTATTCACCGTTTTCCAAAGAAAGGTTTATCATTTGAAACATCATTAGAAGACTACGTCTGATAATGTGTTTTAAAGGATAAACAGAAAGTCCATATGTCACCATAATCCCCAAAGTCTTTTCCTAAGTTACTAATATGAATTTAGTATTGACATATAGGTAGAAGTACGGAGCACTCAGTAGATTTATAGCTCGCATCCAGAAGGATCACCCGCTCGTTAGCACCTGCAATGGCTGAAGATGGACAGATTCGTGCACAACAGGAGCTAGAGATGGTTCCCATGGAAGAACATCTGGACACCTGCCGAACCATAGAGCATCTGCAGTCCTTGATCAAAACCCTAATGGCAAAACGCTAAGCTCCCATAACCTCACCACCTGTCAGAGCTGAAGCCCAAGCTACAACGCCAATCAACACTGGGGCAGTCCATGTCCAATCTTTAGCCAATCCTGCTACTTCACCCAGAGTAATCCCGATATTACCTACCAGGAGTTTCCCCATGTATCCAACATCCGCTCAGCCCATACTTCCAGTCCAACCAACCATAATCCCAACACTGCCGATGTTGCCACAACATCAAGATGATTTGGAAAGTCATTCAGATGACACAGCTGGAAGAAAAGAAATCGATGATCATCTGAGCCATAAGATTCAACAACTTAAGGAGTCTCTAAAATCCTTGCAAGGGTCTAATGCCTACACCCCAACTAATTTTGAGGACCTGTATTTTTATCCACGGATGCAACTTCCATCTAAATTCAAAATACCCGACTTCTCAAAGTACGATGGAACAGGGGAACCCATAACGCATTTACGCCTCTACGCCGGGGCACTTTGCGGTTATCCCAATCTAGAGAAATTAATGATGCATCTCTTTCAGCACAGTTTAACTGGGGCAGCCGCCCATTAGTTCGCCCGACTGGACCTAAAACAAATCCAATCCTGGACAGAACTATCCCAGAAGTTCGTCCGACAATACCGGCATAATGAAGAAATGGCGATTGATCGCCTGTTCCTGATCCGTATAAAATAGGAACCAGAGGAGTCATTCCTTAAATATTCTTTGAGATGGAAGAATCATACTTTCCGAGTAGAACCACCACTAGTAGATTCAAAATATGTGCACATGTTTATTCAGACATGCAAAAGAATCTACTACGAAAAGTTTTGCACCTCCATCGGAAGATCTTTCAATGAGATTATCCAACAGGGGGAAATGATAGAAGATGGGATCCAAACTGGGAAAATCATCAACCCCTACACCGAATCAGGGTCGTCCTCACAAACCAAGAAGTTCCCGCAGAAAAAGCCCAAAGAATCAGAAGTTTCTGTCATCATGCCCATGTCATATCAAAATAACCCATTTCCGTCTCCACCCAGATTCCAACCACTTCCTCCCCCAAATTTCCAGAATTCG